>WBMZ01003045.1:0-102324 GCA_013400975.1 Atrichornis clamosus
ATGTCCACCTTGGGAGCTTTGATATCAGGTGGTGCAATTAATGAGATGTCCTTGCTTTCATTTGATTTTTTACTGAATTCACTCTTTTTTATTTCCACATCAGTTTTTGGAATCAGTTTTTCTCTGTCTGTTTCTTCAACAGCAATTTCCCTTGAAGCAGGTTTTACAGGGATTTTTTTCCCGCTTGGTATCTGGAATTTTGGTTTTTGTTTCACGTTGTTTTCATTTATATTTCCTTTGGATATCCGTATTTCAATTTCAGCACTTGGAATCTTAATTTCTCCTGGTGATCCACATATCTCCACCTCTGTTTTTTCTGTCAGTGGGACTTTTCCATCCCTTTCATTTATCTGTGTTTCAATATGCCCTGTTTCTTCCTTGGTAGTTGACCATGTAAATGTTGGGAATTTTAACTTTGGCAGTCTGAATTTACTTTCTTTTCCCTCTATATCTTTTTCTCCTGTCTTCATTCCAATCTCTATGTTTAAGGTTTTGTCACTTGTTGTCATGCCATCTTCCTCTACATGTTCTTTTTTCACTGTATCTTCTGATTCATCTCTGCTTTCTTCTCTTGTTATTTTCATGTCATTTTTAGGTGTTTTGGCCATTTTGAACGATGGCATTTGTATTTTTGAAGTAGATACTTGTAATTCTGTATCTGGTATGTGAGTTTTCATACTGAAATTCCTGCTGTCCTCTGAAGTAGTGTCAGCTGTTTTTTCTGGAACTGAATGTGGAGCATCACTTCCCTGTTTGGTGGTGTCAATCTCTGTCTCTTTTCTTTCAGACACTGAAATTCCAAAGTTTATGTTCTGAATGTTTAGTATTTGTGTGTCTTCTTCTGCTTGTTTTTCTCCTGTGTCCAGTGTGTCAGATGTCTGTAATTCTGCTTTAGCAGTGCCTATTTCTAGGCCTTTCACCTGTACAGATCCTTTAGCTGTGTGACCTATCAAGTCTATGTTAATTCTGCCTTCTCCTTCTTTTTTATCTGCTGTTCCTTTCTGTTTCTTCTTTCGGGATTTTGATGAGGCTTGTGGTGTTTTTTTAGTTGGGCTTTCTTTCAGATCAGGTGTTTCTAAACTGGGCTTTGGTATCTCTGTTATGTCTGGTACTTCAGGTACACTAAATTTTGATGTTGCTTCCTTGTCTTTTTCTTTTTTAATGCTTAGTTCAACTTCAGGGCATTGTTTTACAAGAGATGGAATGCCATTTTTCATATCTTTTAAGTCTTTTGTTAAAGTTCCATGTACCTCCCCTGTTTTCATTTCATAAGCAGCAGATGTGGTATATTCAATGGTTAGGATTTCGGGATTTTCCAGGCTAATATCATCTTTCTGTATTTTTTCTCTTTCAGAGATCAGTGTAGTTTTTATTTCTTTTTTTTGCTTCTCTTGTGGTTCTGGTCTGGACCTGTGCATTCTGAATCCAATGCTAGGGAACTTCAGTTTCCTTTGGCTTCCTTTTTTCTCTTTGGTATGGACTTCTTGTGGAAATTGAGACTCTGTGTCTGTGCTTGTAGGGGAAATATCCTGTATGGCAGGCTCATATGCATCTGATGTACTATGAGATCTTCTGTGCCTCAGTATCTTTTTATTTTTGATTGATTGAAATTTTGGCCATGATAATCTATCTTTTTTAGGTCTCTTACTTCTTCCTACCCTTTGGCTTACAATTAATGTTTCCCTGTCTTCTTCTGAAATGGCTTTTCCTGAAACATGCAGTGTTTCTTCAGGAATGCTCTCACTGAGTTCTTTTTCCTAAAAGGACAAACAATAGTCAGAAGATTAGAAGTAACCTAAATATAGCTGCAAAAGAAAATAAAAAACATGCTATAAAATATGTAGAAAAATGTTCTTTTAATTAGTACTATGTGCTTGTTATATAAAAAAATTCCTGGATATGATATATGATGTAAGGCAGAAATTACATAAACCAAACGGATTATAGAACTGTAATATATGAATTTCTGAAGATTTTCATTCTTTGCAAAACATTACAGTAAATAGAGGTTTCTATATGTATATATATGTCTGTACGAATATATATAATATATACTATTTACCCATATGTACATGAAGAAAAAATAATCTTTAAGGTGATGGCAACCTATGAACAGATCATGTATATCAAAATATTGGTGGTTAAACACATATTTTAAAATAGCAAACCTTATGGATGAGCTTTGGAGAAAAATATTTACTGATAGTTTATGTTTTTGAACATGTTGAATACAAGTATTACAGAGATTACCCAAGTCTGTTCTATCAGTGGACAATTAACAATTAAAAAATGCTGACTCACTGAAGAATATTTGTATACCCTAAAACAAAATTGTGGATTGATATAAAATCTATATCTCACTTAGAGTATTTAAAAAGCTGAAAATATTGTGTGGGATTTTTTTTTTTTGTCATGAACATTCATTCTAGTAAGTCTAAACACAAGCCTAAATCTTAAGAAGACGCAAGTGTGTGTTTTCTGATCTATTTCCACACAGCACATTGCTACAGTATGTTATCCAAACTTTGTAAACTAATCAAGTATCTACCTGGCCCATTCTTTCCTTTTTGTGCTGGGCTGTAGAGGGTTCCAGGTCTTCTTGCACGGCAATTTTTCTTTTGAGGCTGAATTGGACTCTGTACGGTTCAGAATATTGGAGAATCTTGAGCGCGTCTTCATATTTGATATTATCGAAAAATATTGTAGCACTCAGGAGCTGATCACCTGCAAGTGGAATCACACATCCTTTTAATCACTTTTTAACAGTTTTTCTGGGGTTTTTTTTCATTTCAGTTTTGTATATACTACTTTCTATGTGTCTTTTTCACTGTTCTAGTGAAAATTAACTTTTTTATGGTATACAAAAAAATCACGTTTCATTATTGTTCAAGCAAGTTGTCTTTGAAATTATTAATATGGACAGGTTAAACTCACACATAACATTAGTTTGCAACCTACTATTTCTGATACCTAAAGAGATGGAAGAAAAGTCCCATATCTATATGCACACACAGCTACATATCTCATTATTTAAAGATATAGAGTAAAATCAGAACTAAATAAAAACTCAGACTGTACCTTCTCTAAGACTAAATATTTTTGAAGCAGGAGATTCCTTAAGTACTTTTTTAATAAATATTCCTTCATCTCCTCCACCTTTCACACTAAAACCACTAGCACCAGCTTCCACTTCTGTTTTCAGGGTCACTTCCATTGTCTCCTAGAGAGAGAAAAAGATATTAATTTATCATTTTTATTCATTTGTATTAAAGTGTTATACATTGTTCTACAATAAAAAATTTAGTCTCCTCAGGTGTATTTTCAACAGCTCAAGAAAGATTATCCAAAAAAGAGAATATACTTAGTGTGGATTTGATTCTGTTCTAAATTAGAATTAAGCAATGTGTTAGGGTTATGTTGGATCAGGGCCATAGGGAAAATAGCTTATAATTTTAAAATGTGAAACATATGGAATCTTTTAGGGCTGAAAGACTGTATTTTCTGTGAAGATATTAAGCACTCAAATTAAAGTCAATAGGCCAGAAAAGTCAGACTAAGAGCTAATGCTGTACTGCACTCAAATCAGAGAAGGCTAAAGAAAGAATGCTAAAAATAATTAAGGAAGGACCCAAAACAGGACAAAGAAGTGTTCATGCCTGAGCCACAACTTGGCCATTTGTGAAGTTCCTGGTCAAAACAAGTCTAAAGTGATTATTTGCCCATTTGTCATTCATTCTGTCCACCCATTCATGTCTGTGTGTTATAATAAACTTCACTATTTACAAGGTGCTAAAACTTTACAGAGCTTAAACTACAGCGGGCTTTAAAACTGACCTGTGGATGACTCTGTTTTGATTTGTCAGTAGAATATTTTTTGTTTTCTTCTTGAAGCTGAAAAATAATTTTCAATTATTTAATGTTCAGAAGTCATGCTGTTCTTAAGTACAACAAAAGTCAGTTAAAATTCCTGGTTTAAACTAAGAACTGAGGCTGACTTTGATGGCAACACAGTAAAATTGGGATCTTCAAATGCAACGTACAACATGAACGATTTACCTGTTCTATTCCCAGTAGTAAATCAGATGCCAAGGCCTCCCTTCATTGTACCAAAATTTGCACTAAATGTATGCCAGAGACCAAATGTCTTAAGACATTGGAAGCTTTTCTATGTCTTAACGTAGCACATTGTTCATGCTTTCAATTTTGTAAACATACATATCTTTTACTTATTTGACTTCAGCATGAATTTCAAACTGTTGCCTACTTACCTTCACTAATTAAATCTCTAACTTTGAATAACCAAGAGGTACAGTTAATTCTGAAACACTTGTTAGTTAGATTCAAGACAGCTATGTATTCTAACAGGAAAAACATCATGATTTGTTTACACTCTCTGCTTTGTGTCCTTTAAGGAATCAAGTCAAATCCATTTTCTTGCCAAGAAAAAGAACATGGCCAGCAAGTCCAGAACAAAATAAAACCATAAATGAACACAGGTGTGATTTTGGTGGGGACAGGAAGACAAATGGCTGCAGCAATATCCCATTCTATGATGTATGAGTCTCTGCAGTTGTAGGAGCTAAAGCCTCTTGAATCAACTTGATAAAGCCATGCCTGCATGAAAACTCAGTGTCTTGCCTTTGAATATTCTTCTTCTGTGGGACACTCATAAACTGGAGAGGATCCTTGTGGCCTTGGACGAATGTCTTCTACTGCCACTTCATTAACCTGTGGAAGAGACATGAGCAGTGATAAAGGAACATCTGCCATTAAACATGACCCATTTTTGAGGAGAGTTTCTCTAGTTACCTGTAGTGTCCTTCTGAGTACAAACTATTTAATTAGTAATGCTGGATAAAAAAAACCCCAGTAACTCTTTTCTTAGGTCTAGAACAAATACAATTCTCACGTTAAAGCACTCAAAACCACAAGGGAAGGAGTCCTCAGAAACAAAAATAATGGTATGCTGATTTTGGTTTTCTTTATGTATTGTATGCATATACAGACTGAACAGACTGAAAACAGACAGATCAATTGGTAATAATAGAAAAAGTTTAAAAAAAAAATCCCTCCCCTGCTCTATTTACACACCTAAACTTTGCATCCGGTGGCTTCAAATTTTATTGCCCTCTATAAGCAAACAAACTATTGAAAAGTCCCAGCAGGAATTTCTGTTGACGAGCATTTGGCATGCTTCCCTCTGCAGTCAGACAATAGGAAACCTAAACAGTCTAAATCTTTAAAGAAAAGTTACGGGAGTTAACAGCCATGTAATAGCTTGCTAAGACTTGGTAGTAAACTTATGCCGATGAACCACAGCAAAGAGCAGATGCCTTTCTACTGAAGCATCTTTCTGGGTTTTGAGCTGGCAGGACCGTCCCAAGCAGAAATACAACATTTTTAATGGGGAGGAAAATCACCAGCAAGACCTAGCTGTAAACAAAATATTTAAGATTCCATTTAGCCAAACTATCATCACAGAAAAACTCAACTCTGAAATACTCACAGAATCTTCATCCTCTGCATCTGCATCGGCATCAGCATCTCCTGGGGGCTCAGCCGGTCTCAGTTGTCGTCCAGAACCTGAAAGCAGCACACAGGTTGTTGGTGCCTGCAAGATCCACACACAGCAGTCAGCTTGCAGCTGAAACCCTCTGGAGCAGCACGGCAAGGGACGTGCACACGCCAGTGGAAAGGCCTGCTTTCATTTAGATTCCTAGCATCACAGAATGGTTTGGGTTGGAAGAGACCTTAAAGATCATCTAGTACCCCCTGCCAGACATGGGCAGGGATTATAATCTGGCTAACTTCTTGTTCTGCATTTTCTCTAATCTGGGTAACTTTCTCCTTCATAAAAGCCTTTACATTTCTGGATACGAATATTTCTGGTATCTTTGGAAAAAGAAACACAGCAACCATCTGCTGACCTTTGTCTCCTGCACCAGCCCCCACCTCCCAAAGGGACTGAGCATACCCCACAGTGAGGGCTTGGAGGGATTGAACACCAGAAAAAGAGGAGGAGAGGTGTACAAAGGGAAGCTGAAGTGTTTTTCCCTAAGTTTATTTTTTAAAATATCAGAATCAGTAATTAAGACTTTGTTAATTCACAAGAAATTAAATTGATTGGAATTCCCCACGCAGAAACTCTTCCTTGCTCCTGACTAACGTCTTAAGAACAGGAGAGTAAACATCATGAAGCTTTGATAGTTATAAAGACTCTGTTTTCTTAGTTTTTAAGAGTATTGAGGGCAGAGAGAGATGAGGTGAAGGAGACAGGTGGTCTGAAAGTGCAGTTCTCTTGAAATGGCTTAAATTGGGCACCAAAGAATGAAACCAGCATGAATTAGAACATGTTTTCAGAGATCCATGCTTAGCCAGTAGAGGACAGTGTAGCTGAACGACACATTCCTTGATGCACCAGCTATTCTAACACATGCACAAGTTCTTGTCCCAGTAACTATGTCTCTTTCCTGTCTCCATGCCCTGTTTTTGCCAAGCCATCAGACTGTCTAGCTCCCTCACACTCAGTTCTGCAACTGCCATTACTATACATAGTTTTGGCTCTCCTAAACAGATTCTCTGGCTTAAAAATATGCTCAAACACTAGAGAAAACAATTACCAGAAGAACTGTGCAACTCATTGTCTACTTTAAATGGAGAATCCTTGGACTGGAACACAACATTTCTGGATGTGGGTATTACATGCTGTGTGTGCAGGCAAGATGGCACAACTATAACGTGTGTGCAATTGCTCTTACGTATTGCCAAGCTCTTGTTAAAACAAAGTGGCAGTGATTTTGCTAGTCACTCTTCAGAGTTTTCTGATCTCCTACATTTACGTTCTCCTTGACTTTTTTGAAGATGAAATTATTTAGTTTTGAAAGAGTTATGCAAAGTTTTGAAAGAGTTTTGCCCAGTTATGCCAAAGTGATTGATCACTTTGTTAAGATGAATGGAAATAGTGTGCTTCCAGTGGGAATATCCCGTAACAGTCTGTGGGTCAAGCTTCCAGACTTGATAGAATAGAAGGCAATCCTCATTAGCCATATGTACACCATCACAATCAGCTCTTCTGCAGTATTCCAGCTCCAGGGAACGAGGATCAACTCAGAACACATCAGGGCTGCCAGAGCATGCCTCCTTTAGCCTTCACTGGACTAGTCCTGACACCTACGATGGATAGACAATTCTAGAAAATGGTCTTAATGCGGATTCTAACTCAGATTAAAGACCTCCTTGAAATCTGGCTTGATTTTTTTTTCCAAAAGCTCTAGCATTTGCAATCTTCAGAAGCTCAAGAAAAGTGGAAAATTAGCATAATCATGTTTAAAAATTTAGGCGTGGATTTATGAACCTGATTTTAGGCACTTCTGCTTGAAAATTCTGGAATACATTCATGAAGCACTTCACCACATGTATTTTAATAAGCATCATATGAGGAGAAGAGCTGAAGGACTGAGGCTTGATTGTTTAATTTGCTTAGTGCTTCTGAAGATTCAGGTGCCAACAATGAATTTTATGGCTGTTACTAAAATTCCAAGAAATAGTAAGGACTTAGTCTTGTGGCATTGCCATATTTTTCACTTGGGAGAATCCCACCCACCAGCCCTGCAGTCCAGTAGAATGACTTAACAGAAAATTGCTTGGATTGTTGCAGTGTTTGCTCTTCAGTGCAGCACTTCAATGTTAACTGCAGCATCGATCCCTGGTGGCTGCCAAAAATTTTGCTACTGGAAAAGAAACAGGAAAGAATTATCTGTGAGACTTCTTAGGCTGGTTCACAGCTGTTTCTCTTGCTTTACTCTGGTGTAACTTCAGTGACACTTTAGTTGTCTAGAACTGGAGCAATGCAAGTACAGTACCTCTCCTGAACTGTGATAGTAGCACCCTTTCCTACAAAAATCGAGCAACAGATTACTGTCCCCAGGTCTAAGAGAGATGTGGGTGAGACTGCACGGAGGGGCATCAGATACACGAATGATCCTCCCTCCCAAAGCTTCACACTGAGGCCTTTCTACCCACCCAGATTTTCCCAAACTCTGCCTAGGCTGCCCCTCTACGATAGTTGATCCATGTATAAAAGACTTGTGCCCTTAATTCCTACTGGAGACTAAAATTTGCTTTTGATTATTTCCTGATTCAGAACACTTTCAAGACAAATCTATAAAAGAGGGGAGCTACAGTAAGTTTTCAGCAAAGCCTTCTTTCTGAGTAGGAAAGCCTGTGCCAATAAACTATGATTTATATGCATGTCATTCTCATGCCCCAAATAGTAGCAATGCCAACATTTTATAGATTTTAACTTTTTTTATGAACCCTGGACAATCAATGCTTTGTTCAAAATGTTTTCATAAACAAGATGGAATTTACATCAGTGACTATTTCTAATAGCACTGGACTGACTTCAGAACAAGGGAATTTTTTGAAAGTAAGCAGTAGGAGTTATATAGGCTGGATCATTTTCATATCATATGACTGAAACGTGTATTTGCTTTCTGAAATGAAGTTTTAAAAAAATTATTTTATCTCTATCCTAGCAAACCAGATGGACTGTTTGGATAAAACAACCAGAAAAAAATAAAAACAGGTTGTTTTCTTGTATTCACATTCAATGGGTAACAGTCTCCAAAATCACACTGGAGACAATATAGTGAATTTCAAGTATGACAGTTTTATTGAATTCAAATCAATTGTGCTTTAATGAGTATTGTATAAAGAGAAACCTTACTTTGACTGGAACACTGGCATATAAAATTACTGTAATCTGTAATAATACTGTAATAATTTAAAATAAAATAAAACTGCGAATAAGAATACCAGAGATATTAATAAAAGAAACAATAATGCCCTTTGCTAATCATCTTACCTTCTTTGCTTACAAACTATATCCCTTTCTCTGCAATTCTCAGATTTGGGCTTTCAGCTTTTTAAGAATTTATACTGAAGTTATATTTGCATATGGATAGTGAATTTAAGTAATCTGATCTTATCTTTAAGCATATTACTTTTCCTTGCATCAACTTCAACTTTACTTCAACAAATAGTTTCTCTTAACAGACAGAA
This sequence comes from Atrichornis clamosus, assembly GCA_013400975.1. Taxonomy (NCBI): domain Eukaryota; kingdom Metazoa; phylum Chordata; class Aves; order Passeriformes; family Menuridae; genus Atrichornis; species Atrichornis clamosus. The sequence goes on from WBMZ01003045.1 coordinate 9,064, forward strand.
ACCTGATCGATGCTCAATATCTGTCATGGGTGGAAAGTTTTATGCTTTGCTCACTCACTTACTGTTATTTAAGGTCACAACCTGTGCCTTTTTTTTACTACGATTGTGACATTTGCTAGTTACCATTTCTAAGCTGTGACAAGAAACCAACAGTTCTTTTTGTGCAGTGTTGTAGAAATTAATAGCTCCGAGTCCATAGCCAGTTAGAAGACCTGTGCCTTGACATGTGGGAAAGGCTGGGACATCTTTAGATCAGGTCTTTTCTGAGAGTGCGAAGCACACTCTGGGCGCATAATCTCATTTGTACTATTAATAAGGAGAAGGAGGAAAGAATAATTGCAAGACAAACAACAACAGTAATAATTTAACGCCACTGTCACTGTTGGCACTGTGTTTGACCCACTAAAGAATTCATACATGTAGGTCAGCAGTTTTCACAGTGCTCCCTCATGCGCTTATGCCTTGTAAACAAAGATGTGCATGGCTGCTGTCATGGACAGCTTCAGCTGGCTCCAGTATCAGCCCTCTCTTCCCGCAACCATCAGTCCCTGTGCCTGCAGGTCAGTCTGTCCCTCTGCCCTCAGGGAGCCTGTCATGGGTCTGTTGTTCCTCATGCATGAATGGCTAGTGACTGCTAATGTATTGCTCCAGAACGTCTTCTGTTTTCAAAACCACATCCCTCTCTCAAGGTGGATGGTGTGCCCGATTTTTCTCCCCACAGCTTGTTCTCCCTCTCTTGCAGGTATCACAATTACTGGGATTCCTCCTCCTCCCTCAGAGCTCTCACAGCCGCCTGAGCAGTGCTGCTGTGAAGTCCTGCAGCCCCTTCTGATTCACTTCTTATATTTGAAATAGGGAATACTTAGAATAGTTAGAATATTTTAAATCGTGGGCCGCAGCCCAGGAAAGCACTTGATAACAGGAACACTATGCACATGCCTGACATTCATCTTGGCCTCTCAAGAGCACTTTTTCACATAGGTAAGTTCACCTGACTTCCAAGCAAGCAATGCTGGAGGAAAATGATCCTGGCAAGCATCAGCTGCCAATAAAAGGATCTGAAAGTGTCTGCAAATAAACCTTGTTATGCATGTACTGTGCTCCTGAAGGAAGCTGCCGTGAGGTTTAAACCACAGTGTATGGCACAGGCTCTTGCACAGCCTGTGCTGGCTTGACCATGAGCTCCAGCACGCTCATGGCATTCCCAGTAAGCAGCTCCAACGATGCTGGGGAAAACCAGCAGCAAAAAATCAAGAGGTTCATCTTCTACAGAGATTTCCTAGTGCATTCCAGAGACCTGGATTCATTCCGTTGTCCTGCAAGATCCCACGGACTGAGTTACAACAACTGTTGGGCAGGGCTCTGCGGCACGGCCGGAGCGCAGCGGGAATGCTGTGGCTGTCACTCTATCTGGGCAGGATATGTGGCCATGGGGAGATGCGGGCACTGTGTCACGGAGAAGGCTGCCTCTCCCGGCCCTCCATCGCAGGAATGTCATGTTACTTCACTTGAACCGCTGTCAGCAGACAGCGGGGGCACCAGCAGCTCCACCTCGAAGAACCAGCTCGTCAGCTCTGAGCTGAACGGCTGCCACAGTGGAAAAAGCAGCCGTTCTGCCTCAGAAAAGGTGTTAAAAGTCAGGATCAGCACGACCCCTTTAGTGTTTCCCCTCTGCCCCGTGCTGGGAGCGGGACCCTCCCCACCAAGCCCTGAAATTTCTGTGGGATGAAGACAAAGGACTACTCTGTGGAATGAAGATAAAGATTTTGCTGCTGAAGGAGTTTAACAGGCCTTATTATCAGCGGGATGCTATCAGAACCAGCTGGGCCGGTGTTTAAACTACACTCCTGCCTTTGTTTTGCACTGGTTTGGCAATGCCCCTTGGCTGCACTCTGTCCCTGGGCTGCATACTTGTGCTGTGATGGATGTAGCTCAGACCTGGGAGCCGAAAGCAGGGCCTTGTAGCACAGTCGTGCTAAAGGAGCAGCTACTCCCAAATAACCAACGTGTGTGAATAGTTTCCTTCCATTCACGGCATGAACAAGATGTTTTGATTCATTGCCTTGGTATGTTAAGCTGTCCTTGTCGGCTGTTACAGTACTTCATTAAAAGCCTTCAAATCATTTCATCTCAAAATCTTCTGAAAACAGAATATATACATGTTACAGTCATGAGTCTCTTTGCCCAGCCAGAAGACTGTCCATGAAGTTAACACCTACCTTTATCAAAAGGAACGGTATTCTGCACTGCAATATACGCTAAATTACAGAAATGTCTTGGGAATGAACATCCCTTACAGACCATACTGAACTCTGTAGGATTTTATAGAGCATTTTCTACAGGTTGACTAATATCAGGAAAGACGTGGAAGAGCACTGGCAACTAAGAACAGATATAAACACTACCATAAAAAGAGAAACTAACAGCCCCCAGATGAAAAAAATAGTGAAAGGCTTCCCATGAGTGTGTGTTTATTGATAAGCTCTGCCCACAGATTTAAAAGTATTAAAAGCATTCCTGCTCACACTTCACAATAGGAGCAAAACTTTTAGAAGACTGATGAGAAAGGAGCTCTTGATTCTTATAGTAGCCCACCTTTCTTCTGATGGTAAAGATACTTAACAGAATCCACAGAACAGTTCAGAGCATGAGAATAAATCACTCTGGTGGGGCTCTGCACAGACTTTCCCAGCTTGAGTCATATTTTAACATGAAAAGCACAGGGTATCCTTTTTTTTTTTTCCAATTGTCAAAGTGAAATTTCCCAGATCCTGGGTTAATGACTTTCATCTAGCTATCATCATTTATTGGTTACTTGGCTATATAGGAAACGTAGTTTGGCCAGATCCACATAACCCTTCTGCTAGTAGAATAAAATATTTCCTAAAGTATTTCATTAGTCTGATATTTCACCTCTTACTAAAACAGAATAATGTTTTCTACAAGAGGGTTTGAAAATAAGCTCTTAACCAAAGTTTATTGGGAGAACATGAATAGAGTGATGTCCAAAAGAGACAAAAAAAGCAGGCAGCAGCTGTTGATACCTGAATTTGTCACTCCTGGTCCATCCCTCCTCTTCCTAGCTAAAACACAGCTACAAGTGGCAGAATTAATAAGGCAACTGGAAAAATGTTCATGGCACACAGCAGACCACCACAGGTTTGGTGCTGTTTCCCCTATGCCATGGTTCTGTCTCAGAAGCACAAGTTTTCTATCATCTCTAGGTTTAGTCTGATTTCCTGGAGGGTAGGTGCAGCTTCCTGCCCTGTGTCCCTGTGTTGCTTGTCTTAGGCAGGAATTTTCCTCTCTCTCAGGTTTTACATGACAGAATGGGTTTCCAGCCTGTGTTTTACATCCTGCGTGAATTCCTACAGTGTTCTTTTGCACAATTATTGTCATAAAGATTAAGACCCTCTCTGATAATTATCAATTATTATTTTTCCAGGATTGCAGGGCCTCTCTTCTCACAAAGTTGGTGAGAGAAGGGAATCACTTTTTAGCCATTGTTGCTATGTATGCCCTAACTCCTGGACTTAACCAAAATTGCTTACCAGCCTTTTGGATAGGGTGTGAGTTAGCAATTCATAGCCAAATAAAGCAGTAAAGATTGGTCTAATCCACTCTCATCCTCAAGAGTTTTCTCTCCTGGGACTCTCAACAGTTTTATGTCTTGGATACACTGGTTTTACTTGTAATTGAGTCTCTACCATGCTGTAAATAGTTGCATGGATACCCAACTAAAATTTCCCAGGGTGTCACTGCCCATCTGGATGACTGAGTTTTAAGAAGGATTTCAGGGACATGTTGCAAATGAAGAGCTCTCATTTGCTCACCAGCTTCAGAAACCCTAGTGGGAACTACTCTGCAGCTATTTGGTTATTCAATATATTGATTAGGCATGCTGCAGTTTTCTTCCCTCCGAAAGAAATCCCTTCACCTATGCAACAAACGAGACTTGGGAAGTGAATGCACAGCACATGTGCCTTCCCCTCAGAGCAAGAAGGTGATTCCTGCTGTCCTCCCTGTTAGACAGCTGTGAACTCAGCTCTTACCATGACTTGCCCAGAAGCAGAGACAGGTGGGTGCCTATTGCAGGTAAGGCCCATAATGCTCACAACAAATTAACTTTGCCACATTCCTCTCCTCGCTGATTCACCCTTCCAAGAATTCAGGCTCCTACCAGAGCAGATTGCCTGTCCACTGCCAAAGCACAGCCCTGCTCAGATTTATAAATGAATCAAATGAATACATTTATGGAAAATGATCACTCTGCCTGAGTGGGCTTGATTGGCAGCCCTGGAGACTCAATTTCTCTGGCCACAGAGTCAGTACTTCTTAACAAGCAGTGGCCATAACCCCAAGCTGTCTCTTAAGGTAGCCCAGTACTGACACATTAAAGAAAGAAGCTAATTCTTGGTGGTTTTGGTAAAAAGCACGTTGTTCCCTAAGAACAGGTCTTAAGGTAAGAATAAGAACAGAGGATCTACTAACTATGCAAAAAGCCCAAAGCAACTGATGCAGACTTTGTATAAATGGCACTTACCACTTCAAATGAGAAACAGGCTTTTTAGCCCAAACTGCTAAAAAATGCTCTTCGAAACCACAGCTTAAAAAATATCCTCAGCAGAATCAACGCTCAGTAAAAATGTTTGTATTTAAATATAAAGATATACATACATATAGAGAGAAAGAGTTCATATCGTGATCATTATGGTCTTAAGATCCTTAAGGTCTAGGAAGACTTTTATTTTTCTTTACTCCACTGATAAAATTCAGTGCACAATTAAGTACCCAGATAGAGAAATATTAATGGAGTGATGTTACTCTGGCCTGTTTGGAACTGTTTGGAATGCTGGGCATAGCCCCTCTCTAAACAGGAATGCAGAAAAAAACCCTGTAATTTTTCCACAACCTTTTATGGGGGCTTTTATATAAATATCTGCCCTTGGAAACAGGTTTTCAGTTTGAGAGGAAATTCCCTGGGCAACTTGTTTGGATGTAAATTACCACAGAAGAAAATATCTTTTAAGCTTTTAAATTCCTTAATGTGTATGTAACACAAGAGATACAGCATAAAGGTGACAGAAAATTATTATGGGAAAATATTTTACATCAAAGATAAAGTTAACAGTTCCCTCACTTTGTTAAGATAAAAATCTTTTCTGTAAATAAACACTGATAGTAGCAAAATAGCATTTGGCACAGCTCCCTTTTCCTTGTTTTTGTGTGGTAGGAGATTCTCTTTAAAATTAGAAGTTCTGGATGCAGACTGTGGGTTTACAGTAGCATAAAATCTCATTTACAGATAAACTGATCCATTGAGTCAGATAAATAAATAAATAAATAAATAAATAAGCTTAGTTCTGTCCACATCAGTGTAATTACAGTCTGAATAAATGGACTATAAACTTGGGTTTCAGTCACAAAAGGATCAAATTTCAAAAGAATTGAATAGGTCACCTACCAAATTCTTTTTTAAAATGTTGTCTCTTGATTTCAGCGCATTGGTTTGTACCTCTTCTTTGAATGTCTTTCCCTAAGAGATGTATACCTTGCCCCAGCATTATCTAAACGTGCCCTTTGATTACTGTCTTCTTTTACAAATTAAATCTGTGAACGTAATCTTTATTGTTTGAAATTAGAAATAATTATGTAAGACTGAAAAGCATTGGAATTTTAAGTGCATATTAAGTTACAGAAGAAAAACCTGCTGATGACAAACTTTCATTGCATTATATTTAAAAAAAAGAAAAAGAAAAAATATTTGAATCTTTGCATGTGGTTTTTAAATGGTTCAGTACTGATTTTTCATTTGTGTGCCTTCTAGCACCCAAAAATAACAAACCAAAATGCTTGCCTAATAGATTAGAGAAAAACACAGTTTAGTTAAGGAAACAGATTCCAGTTTTAGGTTTCACAGACACTAGTCTAAACGATAGGGAAAACCCATTTCTTTAAGGCCTCATTACTGCAGTTCTGGATTTCTTTTTGGTTAAAGGCTCGAATAGCAAGAAAGTAACTACACTGTGGTTCATCTGTGTAGTAACTGGTGAATGAGTGGAGATGGGTGGAGTTGTTTGAAAGCACTAAGAGGACTATTTCTTGGATTTGATTATCAACCCTAGAGCTGAATCATAACACATCCAAACATTCAGAGGCTCTCTGTAATAGCAAAATAATGGTATCTTATGGAAATGAGTAACTGTTTCTTTACCATAATGGTCTGTTCACACTCAGGTTAAGTATTTTTTAACTCATTTAAAACAGGAACGCATCCTTTTGAAGGCACGTGGTAACGTTTTTCTCAATGAACAGCTGTGCTAGATTCAGACTCATGTATAAGGGAGAGTAAGTTACGTTTTGCTCTTCAGCCAGATCAAGGGCTCCACTGAAATAAAACAGCCTTGTACCAATACAAAGCCAGCATAAGGAAAAGGGGCTTCAGTTACAGTCTTTGAGATCTGCTGCAAGTAGGAGAATCTGATTCTTCTCTCAGGTGGCTTCTCCAGTGTCATTTAAATCTGTGCAACAAGAGGACAATCCAGTGGCTTGTCCCCACTTTGAAGAGTAGCAATGATCACCTTGGTTTGTGGAACTGTGGAGAGTTTGAGTGCAAAAGGAAAGAATGGAAGGCACCTGGAGATGCCCTTCAGTCCATCTGTAGGGTTTTCTGCCTGTCTTTGCAAATAGTATTTTTAAAGCAATGGTGTTTTACTACTTGTGCTCTCTTGCACCCTGCCTGATCCAAGGGCCCCAGTGAGGACCCTGCTCTCTGTGAGCTGTGGTTCACCACGTCCAGCAGAGAGACCACTGCTCTCTCCTAAGGAAGGTGGATTTGCATTCCTTGCACTATGCACAGCTTATAGTCAATAAAGCCAGAGGAGAACGACTGCTACCATGAAATTGTCCTGTCTAAAACAAAAGGCCCCACCACCACCTTACTGTGACATTTTTAAATACTGCAGTCCCAAAGTCCTCCAAGGACTGAGATGTCAATAATATTTTAGCAGTGACTGAAATATTTGCAACTACACTGAGAGCAGAATTTGNACTGTAGCAGTGACTGAAATATTTGCTTTATATAGTGGTGTTGGGGCCAGTGTTAACAGAATTCTGTAACTACACTGAGAGCAGAATTTGTTTTTTTCTTTGATGCAAATACTTTAAAGAGTACTTAATCACATTTTGAACACTTACGAAGGTCTGTTGCCATTTGGCCAAAAGAGAGTACAGGAAACAGAAAAGCACTCTGCTGACCTTAAAAGACAAACACCCAGAACTCTTCTTTCTTCAGAGAAATCAAGTGCAGGGCTTGATGCAATGGGAAACAGATGGAAAAAGGGCAAAGACAACCCAAACACAGACCAGAGTAAGTCACAGAGTCATGGAATGGTTTGGAAGGCACCTTAAAGACCATTCTGTTCCAACCCCTCTGCCATGGGCAGGGACATGTTCCACTAGAACAGGTTGCTCCAAGCCTCCTGAAGTCCTGCCTCAGGAGCTGCTCACTTAAAAACAGGTCCTTCTACACTTCTACATCAGGGAAATCTACCACGGAAAAATTATCTCAAAAAGTTTTGAAAAGACACCTCAGCCAGGGTCTCAAGTGTGTAGGACCAACAACACTGAACAAAGCACAGTGAACAGGGTCAGGGTTAAAATGTAGGATCTCCTGGGGCATGGTCGTCTGCTATGGGTTTGGTTTGGGAAAAGAGCTCTTTGTTTTTGGAACACAGCTTGGCCAATGCTTGGTGATAGGTCTTGTTCCTGACCCCTGGACTTCTAAGGCCCATTCTCAGAGGGCTCCAGCACACATTTGCAAAGTGTATGTTGATACAGGTTTATCCTCTGCAGCTGGAACCACTGACCCCGTTAACAACTTCTGGACTGGTTGGTACAAGGAGGGTCTGGTGGTTTTGTTGCTCTTTTCACTTGGGCAGGTGTGGATATTATGTTACTTTGCACACCTCTGCAGCAGGGAGGGTCACAAATACCTCCCAGATGTATGTTCAAAGAGAGGAATCTGAAAATGTATCTGAACAATTTCTAGGGGAGTTTAAGTTCTTGCAGAGCAGTGCCAGCTCAGGGATACTGGAAAACACATTTTTCATGCATATGTTTTTTATTAAATACAGCTGTCAAAACAGAGCAGGGCTCATGTTCCTGAAAAGGTGCAGGGAAAAGAAGACAAATGGTTGGAATAAAGTAGGAATGTGCCTACTCTGCCTAGGCAAAAATCACCACTTCTGTAAAGCCCTCAGGGCAACCTTTAAACTACCTGGCTGGGGGACTCGTGGCTGTGTAGCTGTGGGATTTGCCGTACAAACCCAACCAGCTCCCCAGGGAAGCCAGCACTTGCTGCACTCCTCCTGTGCCCAGACCGCTGGATGGGCACCAGCTCTGCACAAACTGCACCTTCCCGGGGCTGCAGAGGGACCACAGCCAGGGAGACTGTCCTTACCAAATCCTTGCTCTCCCTGCCATGCTGCAGGTAATGGGTTCCAAGTGTGTTGGCAGTGAACTCACACCATCTACCGCAGTCTGATAACACCCACCTCTTAGCGTTTCACTGCAGCAGAATTATGGAGGTGAAAGCACGCGAGGCAAAACAAGGTTTTATTTTTCTGATGATAATTTTCCTCTTATTCCATAGATACAGATTCAGATTTTACCCTCTGATCCAAATGTGTGTTCTGAAGGTGTTCAGCTGAATTTACAACAGTGCAATAGCAGAATTTGGCTGTGATCTTCAGATGACAGCATCAGTTAACAGATTTGCTTATTTCTTTATAATGTATTATTTGGGTTTTCTACGAAGTTGCTGTTCAACAGGGATAATAGTCTAAATACAATGCAGTTGTGTGGCAACAGTGTACCAGATAAATTAAGCTAACTCTGGGTAATATCACAAAAAAATATGTGTTTATAGCTTCATGCCAGTTTCTGACTAATGCTTTTGTTTGTTGCTATAGCAAACCACACATGAATCTGATAGCCAAAAGCATGTTTATGACTAACCTTAGCTCTCTGGGGATTGAAAATATGAAATAAAAAAAATCCCAAAACCACAACACACAATGTGAGGAGAACATGATAGGAAACACCTTTTTTGGCACGAGTTACTATGAACATTAAGAGAGAAGAACATCATATTAGGAAATAGGAACTGTGGGAATAACTGCCTTTAACCCACGGCGATTCAAATCAAGGTTTTACTTCACAAAGTGTCTGTGCAGGACTAGAGAATGCTGCAGGAAGCCCTGGCTGCATGTTAAGAGATGAGTTTAGGCCTCTGAAGTCTTGAGAAGCTTTGTATCACACTTTAAAACACTCAGACCACTTTACTTGAGATCATTTTTACACCGTGCCTTGACACCTAGGACACTGGTATTCACTTAATTAATTTCTATTACCATTTACACTTTGATAGTTTCCAAGAGCCTGTCCCAAGACTGACACCTCATTATGCTGTACAAATACACAATGGAGAACAACGCTGGCCCCAAAAGGCCTTTCTGTCAAACTAACAGAGCGAGCCAAAGTGGGAGGGGGGCAGGCAGAGAGAGAGAAAGAGAGAGGTGATGTGACTGCATTACCCACCCAGCCAGAGGCTGAACCCAGGTGTCTTGCACCCCAGTTCAATTGACTGATTCAAGTTGCCAAATATGCTACTGTGGGAAGAAGAATACATTATGTACCCTGCAGAGGAGAGAAAATGAATACAGTTAAAGTGAGACCTAAACTAGGACAGCTTACAACAAAGCTACATCACAAACTGTATAGTACTTACTCTTAACAACCTTTTTCCTTCATAGGTTAAAAAAACTAAAGAGGAATATAGTTGTAGAGTGTATAGATCAGATTAGTTTCTACCAATGTTTTCTATTGATATGAATCACTCTGGCTCTAGACTGCATATTACATCTTTATTCACAGATTTGTACTGTGCATAAAGGCACATGATTATCACAATTCCTGGCAAGTTCTTCCATCATCTGTATGATACTCAACAGAGTCTTGAGTTCATGTACAACTTTGTGGAGAAGTAGGTCTGCCCAAGATCTCACGTTCCAGATATTTTCCAAGGGGTTTCATGAAGACATCTTGACCCCTCAGTAGGATCACCATGACACAGCCATAAAGAGAAGCTTACAAAAATCAGTATGACTCACATGATACCTGCTGGTCATTTAGTGCCACAGGATCAAATCTTGAAGCATTGAGATTTCATTCTGTGCTTACTCAAGCAAGACATCCACTGGCCTCAATGAAACTGATACATGGCATGTTACACTGCATTCATCCTTTAATTCACACTGTGATGTGAATTCACACTGCTGAGGGCAGCTTTGATTTCATCTCGTGATTTCATCCAGCAGAGCACACATCACTGCTCACAGCAGTCACACCTGCATCCTTGTAAGAGTCAATACATTCATGCAAGCATTTTGTAAATTAGCCATGAGCTCCACTGATGTATACAGCAAGTAGCATTAAGATATCAGTGTTGTATAAAATGAGAAACAAAGGCAAGTAAGAGGCAGAAAATTTCCAGCTATAGCCTAAGTACCACTGCTGGACAACAGAGCTGGTGGCACACAGACGGCCATATATGACTCCCTCTTTGCTTTCACATGCTTTTTCAGTTCTTCACATTTGGCCAGAAAAGCATCTTACGAAAAAAGAAACAAAAGTTGCCAGGCTTCTTTCCTCCACACTGAGAACCTGAAAACAGCTTTGAGTTCAGGAAACAGAATACAGGGATCATTTCAAAATAGCTACCTCATTCCCTGTGATTTAGCCCAAAAGCAATTGCTCTTCCCTGGGAGTGCTGTAGAAAATGAAAGAAGAGATTACAGGTAGAGGTTGCCAACCCACCTTCAGCTCCAAATTACTTTCTGATGGGTGGTAGAAGGCACTGGTTAGTAGTACTTACGGATACATGTTTATGCAGGCGTGGTGCTAATACTTAATGACATCTTTCTCTTTGGGCTCTCAAAGGCACAGCTACCCCTTGCACCCCCCGGGGTATCTGTCACCCAGACTGCACTGCCTGGCACGGAGAATCTGCCAGCTTGGCAACTGCAGCTTCTTGGTCACGGCCACCAAGCAAGTCCCTGCACCTGCCCAAAGCACCATGTGAAACCGGACGAGCTCTCCCCACCTTGCAAGAAAATAAGACAGCAAAGGGAAAAAAATGACTTGCTCAAAGTCACAAAGCAAGTTGGCAGCAGAGCCAGCAGTAAATACAACCCAGATGTCCTGGATTCCACCTCCTCCCTGCACCATGCTGCCTCTCTTAGCTCAATGCTGGAAGGAAATGTTTTACATTTACTCATCCCTCCTTTTCCTTTGTCAATAGAAATTAAAGTAAGCATCTGACTGCCTAAGCCTTGAATACTCTGATGGTTTCCAAGGCTTGCAGTAAAGTCAGCCAACATTTCTATTGAATCCAGCCCTAATGGACAACTAAAAGTGATTTCTTTGCCAAGTAGCCTATCAGTGCAAAACCTATTTAAGGACATACTACTTTCATATAGATATGCATTGTGTGTGTGTATATATATATATATATATATATATAATGACTTTGTAAAGAACCACTAATTACAAAAAACCAATTTTTGTAACTGCGTGTTTTGGCTGGGGTAGAGTTAATTTTTTTTCATAGTAGCTGGTACGGGGCTGTGTTTTGGATTTGTGCTGGAAACAGTGTTGATAATTCAGGGATGTTTTTGTTATTGCTGAGCAGTGCTTCCACAGGCTTCAAGGGGTTTTTTTGCTCCTCACACCACCCCACCATTGAGCAGGCTGGGGGTGCACAAGGAGCTGGGAGGGGACACAGCTGGACAGCTGACCCCAACTGACCCAAAAGATATTCTGGACCATATGGCATCTGCTCAGCATGTAAAGCTGGGGGAAGAAGAAGCAGGGGGAGGACACATTCAGAGTCATGGCGTTTGTCTTGCCCAGTCACCGTGATGGAGTCCTGATTTCCTGAGGACACCTGAACACCTGCCTGCCAATGGGAAGTAGTGATCTGATTTCTTGTTCTGCTTTGCTTGCATGTGCAGCTTTTGTTTTACCTATTAAACTGTTCTTATCTCAGCCCACAAGTTTTTTCACTGTTTCTCTTCCATTTCTCTCCCCATCCCACCGAGGGTTATACCATGACAACAACTCAACCAACAGTTGTTGTAGATTGATCTACTATTATAATAAAATAAAATAAAATAAAATAAAATAAAATACTACATCATGATTTTTGTAAGTACAGATTTGAAAAAACCTCTATACCTTTTTACTTTGTTGAAAGGTAGGAAGGTCTGTCGGGATATTTCTTTCACTGAACCCACTCAGGTCTGCCAAAAGACTGATAGCTAATTAACATCAATTTTCCATCAATTTATTTTGTGAAGGGAATGTCTTGCTCATTAAGCTGTCTATGGTGTCTGTGTGGTGGGCCATGCCCATATATTTTCCAAAAGCAATGTAAATCTCACTTCCATGGAATAGATAACGTCCTGGCAGCAATATATCCTTACTGCTGTAAGCCCAAGGTAATTCCATGCCTCCAAGCAGTTAAACACTTTCTTACCTGCCTGGTTTTTCACCCTCAAGGTGAATGCCATTCCATTTTTCCTACCTGTCATCATACAAATCCAGCTGGGATTGTAGGTGTTGTGCTGCTGTCGCTATAACTCCACTGCCAGTGTGCTGCTCTGCCCACCGAAGGTACTTCAGGGGAGCTGGACAGAAGTTCAAAAGAAATGCAGCATTTCGTGTTGTATCCTCCTCTCCCTCAGATACTCGAGGGGCATGACAGTGGGAACAAGAACTTTAGCGGCTGCAGGTTGCCAAAAACACTTAACTCCCGCATTTTTATTGACTAGAAAACAAATGTACTCCAGATTTTGCATTCAGGTCTCCTGTCAGAGGCCTCTGCTCTTCTGCAGAACAGCAGCTGGAGATCTCACACATGGCAAGGTCGCAGTGCTCATGCTCTTATGGATGCTTTTGTGTGCCTCCACCAAGAGCACTTTGCATGAACCCACGTGCTGGATAACTGCATCCACAGCTCTGCTCCAGTCAACAGGGCTTTAGTATGACTGAGATTTTCTGAGATCTTCTAGACAATGAAACAGACAAAAATGCAGCCCAAAAATGCCTTCCTTCTTTCTCTGTAGAAACGTTTCCACTATTTCCTCATTACTGTCACCTCCATTTTGCTCAACTTGCTTGACACAAAGCTTCTAAATCCTCCAAGGCACACCTGGGCAGGAGACTATACATCACTTAACACAGTGGGGACCTTCACCTGCCCTCAGACTACAGCAACAATAAGTGACAAGAATAGGTCTTGACGAACATGGCTGGGTTGTGCCATTTTTGTGCAACAATAGTTAAGTGTGACAGATTTGAGCCTGCATTCATGCCAGAGACACGGCTGTCTGCAAAGTCTCTGCGCAGAAGGAAGCTCTCACTCCTGCTCCTCAGAGCAGCCAGGTCAAGGACATTGCTCCTTGCTGCAATCTGTCAGTGACAATTTAGCAAGCCCCAGCTCCCTTCCCCTGAATGTGTAGGCTCTGGCCAGCCTTGCCCCTGGTTCCAAGTGTGTCCGAGAGCCAAAACCTTATCGCAGTCCATCTCTGTCTCCTCCCAAGAGCAGAGTTAGTGGAGGAGTTGGCGTGGTCTGTTTGTGCTGGTATGACAGCCAGCTCCTGTTTTGGACTAGAGGATGATGGTTTTCCCTCCCTCTACGTCCCTTACTGGGCATTTGAAAGAGGGGCATTTGTGGGGAGGGGGAACATTCATGATGGGTTTTTATACCTCTTTTGCCCTCCCTTTGCTCTGGTGCAAATGAAGGCCCCTGGCCCATGGGCTGTATCTGTGTGCGCTGTCCAGCCCAGGCCATGAAACAACAGTGTGATAGTGGAGAGGTGTTTGTGCAGCACCTGAGCTTACCTGCAGTTCCCCACACAGAGGACTGCTGGCAGAGGACCAGATTTCAGTGCATGTCACAACCTGGAGGAACACTGCAAAAGCTCCGCTTCCCTATCAAACACCAGGGTGGAGATCTGCTGACTCCAGTCCCCATCTTTCAAAGCAGGGCAGGGACTGAACCAGCAACACGCCCTAGATTCAAAGGAGGGCAAATATATTAATAAATCACAGCTGAGAACGGCGGGGACAGTGGTTAGCAGAAACACCCCAAACATCCCAACCACTGCGAGGACTGTGGTGCCTCTCACTGCTGGTGTGCAACATGGCTCAGAGGCACCAGTGCCTGATGCAACATCTACAAGGTGTTTTCCCTGGGCTGGAAAATGCTGTGGTTGCCCACAGGGGCAAGGAGGGAGTTTTGCTGCATGAGATTGTCTCACTCACACTGGTTTTCACTGGTTTTCACTGTGTGTGGCCCTGCGGGCAGCTCTCTCAGTGTCCTTGAAAAATAATCCAAAATCACTGGTTTTCTTCCCATGCCATTTGCTTCTGTGCCTGCCCTGGGGTTGTCTTTGACTCCATCACTGTATCCCGAGGGTTTGCAGGCACCTTCAGGCAGCCTTGCTGAGGGGTGTGCTGTGGGCTCCCCTGCTCCCATACCTGTTTGCCAAGGTATCCTCCCTCAACACCGTCTCTGCCAAGCAGACTCATCCCAGCACACCAGCCTGGAAAGGACTTCAAGGTGGCCCCATCACAATCTTCCTTCATGGGTGCTGTGCGAATTTAAACTTTTCTTTGGAAAAAAGCTCTAGAAACTGAAAATAAAGAGATCGGATATTTTCTACAGGTTTTCCTACCCAATCCATGCCATCAGCTGTGGTCCACATCCAACAAGTTGATCTGACTCAGGTACTTCAGCCCCTCTGTTCCAGAGCACCTGCGGTGCTGAGTGCCCCCAACACCCCTGCCAGCATCGCGCTGGGCACCACTTGCCTGCCTGCAAACACCCAACCTGCCAAGCCATCCGCCATCTGCTCTGCCATCTGCCTGCCACAGCCTTCCCTGCCGCTGCACCATGCTCTGTTCTCCTGGAAAAGCCACAGTTCTATGCTGAAACAGAGGGAGGGACGGCAGCACTTTTTTAATCAAGAGAGAGAGGCAGTTCTGAATTTGAGTGACAACATGCTGCAGAGCCCATAGGTTGGCTGGGACATCATCTCGCCAGGCACTGACTGATGGACAGTAAATGCTGCTGACACATGTCCCTGTTCATGCTGGCCACAGAATGACAAAACACTGCTGCCCTCCAAGCAACGTTTGTGCTACCTGATTCACCCTACCTACCACTGCTGAGATCCTGCCAGTCTGGGATGTTGTGTTTTCCAATACCCTCTGAGCATCCCTGAACACGGATACCTCACAGATCCACACACCCTCTGTGTTCCCAGGCCCGCTGTGCTCAGCAGCAGCAGGAGGGGAACGATGGTCCAGGTCTCTGGGAGGGGTCCCTTGGTCTAGGGCTGGCCACGTGGTCGGGATGTGAGCAGGTTCTGCAGGACTGGGGCTGTTTATCCACGGTAGAAAAGCAGACAAAGGGAGAGAAGGAGGGGGAAGCGCTGGGCAGAGCTCCCAGGAAAATGTGCTGTGGACAGTTTGCATGGGCTCCTCAGAGACTCCTGATGGCTGTTCTGATCTCCTCACCATGAGACCCAGGGATGATTTGTTGTCACATGCAGTGAGCACACTGTTTTCTTTCTAAGAAAAAAGCCGGTATATTTAGGAGAGATTACACTCATGCTTGAGCTTATCTGCAAGTGCTAGGCTTATTCTCCGGGCTTTAAGGTTTATTTAGACTAAATAAGGTTTATATATTTGGTTGGTGAAGCATGCAATGTATACACTATAATTATGTAGTTAATGCACTAATCTCTGTGATGAGCTTTCCTGGCACTGCCCAGTACAGTTATCCAAAAGCTTCTTTTTAATCTCTGAGGAAGGATGATTTTAAGAAGAAAAACATGATTTCTCCTGCTATCTCTATCCAAACCCTTTCATTCACAGACTGCTTTTAGACTGACTGAAGCAGTGGTTAAATCCACTGTGAACATATAATCCAAATACAGATGTAAGATCACAGTGCCATTACTAAATTTATTCCTTTCATAGGCGTTCTGTGGGGGTCCTGCCTCCATCCAGCTCTCTAGGTCACTGGAATGTCCCCTCATAAATATCCATCTGTGAAATAACTTTCTAAGACTGTTTCACACCACTTACATAGTCAATCATTTTCTACTTGGAGGCATTCTCCAGAAAAGGAGACTGATAGCAGAGCCTAAGCACATATTACCCATCGCTGTTCATAGGAAGCCTGAGTAGCAAGTTGGCATCACAAGTGCACACATCACTGCCTTTGCAGCCATCCATCCCCACGAACACAAGTGCTGCATGCAGTGATTCTCATGTGAAAACACCCAGTTTGCCTCCAAAATGGGCTCTTACTCGCTCTTTAGGCACTGAGTTGGCTGAGCTATTCATTGTGCAAACAATTTTTTTCTCATAATCAAGCCCATTATGCGAAAAAGTCAACCTTAAGGAGTGTGAGGACACAGTTCATATAAAAATCAATGCAACCTTTCACTGAAGCATAAATCAGATCAGCTCTGACATATATGAAAATATTTGGGGAATGTTTAATGACATTTTTGTGTTCTTGTAAATTATTTGCTTTCAGTTGATTTTATAAGCAGGAATAGGGGAAGCTCAGCTCACATCAGGAAACATAAGCAATTGAAACCATTAACTTTCTCATGATAGTTTCACAGATCTTCATCTCATACACCTTCCAATAAACCCACACACACAGAATCACTGAATCATCAAATTTGGAAAAGACCTCCAAGATCATCAACTCCAACCTTTGACCTAATACCATCGTGCCTACTTCTCTAGCAAATAAAAAGAAAAAAAACCCCAATCCAATCTTTTGGATGCTTATCTGATCTGAGGGAGAGCTGGCAACTACTTTGAGGTTCACCAAAAGCTGATTTCTAACTAATTTTCAAAATAGCAATACCTAATTCTACTCAGACATTTTCCCCCATCAGAACACAATGCAAACATCAGTTAAAGCCATTCCTGCTGTGTAGAAAAGTTACTATTCCATTTGCTACCAAACTCTAATAATTTTTGCTCTTTCATGAATGTCCTTTGAATTTCTTCTTCAGGCTAAAATTCCCATTTTGGAATTCACTTCTCCAAGCAATAGTGCTAAGGAAAGTTCTTTGGATTAAAAAGACAATGACATGAGGCAAGGGAAAGAAAAGTTTCTGCACGTATTTATTTGAGGGAGAAGTAGAGCATTGTGCCTGGCCGACAGTCAAAGATCTGGAAGCTGGGGCAAACCACAGAGCAAGTAATGGAGACCACTGGAAACCTGAATGCCATTAGCTTCCTAGGACTGCTGTAGAGTATGGGAATCTTAAGAAAAGTGGGGATGCGTGGACTAATAAAATGTGTGAGCTTTCAGGATTCACTGTAAGGTGGAATATTTTATATCCATACGACTTTATGAGATTATTTAGCTGGGACTTGTAGAAATGGGAAGAAATATGTGCAGCTTGAAACCTTTGCTTTTCAGTGCTGGCTGACTGAGGCTGCAAACACACTGCTCTTCAAGGGTAGAGAACTGGGAGGTCACTGGGCAGGTAGAAGGTATTTAAAATCAGAGGGCTGCATGGATAAGAGCTGCTCCCCCGACTCTGTGAACGTCAGGCACAGACCACTGCTATCAAAATCAAGTGGTGTTTGTTCTCTTAACTACAGAGAAGAAATAACATTTGCCCAGCAGTGAAGAGCAGTTACTGCGGCTTTGGAGTCTCAAGCATTTATCAGCAAGCCTGGAAATCATATAAACCTTATCTCCTTGTTTGTGTTTCTGAAAAACAGATAATTCTGCCCCCTGAAGACACTGCTATCTTTATTAGGCAGATGAAGTGGAGTTGGTGCCTGCTCTTCTTCAGGCACTCGCATTCCATGGAATTTTGCTGGGATTTGGGCTGTAACCGTGGCCTGTGACACGCTCCCTTGCAGAGCTGCCATCCCTGACTGATGGGTCCTCTATCAGTTATCTTGGCCTTTTTATTACTAACATGCTGTAATAACCTTAGCTTATTTTGACTTGTTCCAGTCACTCTGGACTACACGCTTGGTCAGATTTGGACAGGGAACCCATGGGTTCCCCTTCTTTGACAGAAAACTGTAGACCCATTCCCTGCAACAAGTCAGCAGCTACTTTCAGGTATTTGGCTACCTATAGTCTCCCTTCAGGAAGTGAACATGTTGGTAGGAACTATTCAGTACCTGAAAGGTCCTCTCCTAGCCTGAAGTTTTGTTTTCCAATATAAAATAATGAATTCCAGCCTTGACTCTGAAATCCGGAGTGAGATGAGCAAATGTGGATTTAGCAAATTTCCCTTGGAGCAGCCATAACCCTCCCACACCGGGGCTGGGCACAGCTGCAGGTCATCCAAAGGACCCTTCTCGCCACAAGGGTGTTGCCTGGATTTCTGCTGCGTGTGGAGAGATGGCAAACTAGTCTTGGTAGGGTTTACTCTTAGCTCCATCGGGAGCTGAATCCCTTACATTGCTCGGCACTGCTCCGCCACTTGGCTGTGGGGTGAAAAGCCTGCTGGGCAGACTGGAAGTTACACCTAAGGGAAGCAGACAAGGCAGTAGTTATTAGCTGATGTTGTCAGGAAAGCAGTTTGTTGGTGCACTGGGGGTCAGGGACGTGGCAAAGTGCCTGAGAGCAAGCGCTCGCCCCTCTGGGTCTGCCTGTGCTGGTGCTGAGGGCCAGGTCCCCTCCTCGCTCTGAACAGGGCTAATGGGGAGGCCTTTCACAGCCTTGGACCTGCGATACAGAGCCCAGAAACACAGTGAGATGTTTCTCCAGAGGTGAAAACTCTGGGTTTTTTCAGTGCATATTTTGCTGTTCCCTAACGTGAGTGACATTATGGAATGCAAAAATAGCTAGATGTAAAAAATAGATTGAATCTATTTACTCAAATATTTAGTCAGAGTATAAGCGTTCATGCCTTTCAAATACACTGCCTTATATTCTAATTATTTAGGTCTCTGAATGTGAGGAATCCTGGAAAAAATCTCACTTAAACTCCTCAGTGTTTTACACTTGCATAGGATGAACTGACTTCTTTGCCCTAGTAGAAAACTTGAAGAAAAAAACTAACCCAAAGCTCTGTGTATACTTAGAGGTTCAAACCAAGAGAATATACATTCCTGTGGCTTCATGCAAGACGTGACACTTCAGTAAGACCCCAGTGCTCCCTCCACTCACACGGACAACGTGAAGTGACCGTCAGGTTCGTGGTGTGGCTTCATGGAGAAAGGTGCATCCAAGCACTGAACCCCCTGAAGTTAACAGGAGGAGGTTAACTCAGACTGCAGCCATTCCCATAACCATGTATTACAGACTGCTGGATTTTGTTTCAGTGATGAGCTTCAAGTACAGCCAAAAGCGAATAGAGGCACGTTGACCTCATAGTCCTGTGAACACAGACTGAGCGTCCAAGACAATTAAAAGCAGAGAATACGTGCCATCTCCAAACCCCTGGCGAGCCACTGCCAGAAGTTACCGCTGCCCCGTCCGACTGAAGAGACATTAACACCCGCTGCAGAGGAGGTTGGAAGGCAGCCATCCTTGATGGATTGCTTACGAGCACTGACTGGAGTCAAACCGACTTCAGTCAGAGATTTACACAAGCCTCATAATCTAATAGTAGAGTTTACTTTACGAGAGTGCCACACCAAAGATAGTAAAATGCCGTTTTAGCTAACAAATCTACATGCTTCTACAGAAAAGCTACAGCCATCATGGAGCATGTCAGCACTGCAGAGCGCCTGGCGCAGATTTATAGTTTTCAGTTTATTGCTGAAGAGTTATTGTTAACTCCATTGTTATAGGCTTGCTGCAATTCAAAGTTCCAGTCACACTTATCATTTTTAAACACAGCCAATAAAACCCAATAAATTCTGAGATGGTATAGGTTTTCCCGTGCTTTTAAACATCTGAAACTTTTTTTATGGTGGATTTTTTATCTATGTTAGGATAGATTTTGAAAGTAAATTGGCTGTTGCAAGCTGCTTTACTTTGGACTTGTTTGGATCTGCAAAATTTCTTACGGTTTTTCTTTATTATAGTAAGAGAAAGAGCGACGTAATACTTAGATCTTTTCCCTCATGCATGCAACAGGTGATCATAAGCCAAGTACTGTGTCTCTTACAACTCACCTTCCAATCTTCTGCATCTCTCGTGTCATAAATTATAAAGATTAATGGTTATTTTTGTTGTACTGGTGACTTTTGGTCTTTTCTCTCACGTGAGTAATGTTTTCTCTCTTTTCTATCAAAGCTTTAAGAAAATTTACTTTTAATTCTCTCTACAGGTGGCTACAGTTATAAATTCTACTTCTGATCATCTGTATTCATGTGTTCAGAAACGCACTGGGGTGCATGGATGGGGCACAGAACCTAGACAGGTGGGCAGAATAACTTTACCCTGCCTATTTCCCAGCAGTTTATGAACTAGCCTCAGTAGCCTCGCAGTGAACATTTACAGGATCCAACTTCTACTGACAGGGTTATGGATCTGCTTTTTTAATGCTTCGAGGTTAATCTTAGTCTCAAATTCCACAAACATTCAGAGATCTTAGTGCCAAGTCAGTATATTAGGAGATATATATATATTGTGAACTGTATCTACTGAGATATAATATCCACACAAATAGTATTCCTCTTGTAGAAGCACAGATACTATAAAAATCCAAACACATCTAGGGGAAAAACAAGTAAAAGAAAACTCAAATTCATCTGAAACCAACTTCACTGTAAGAAAATTGCTCTTTGCACCCTGCAATTCATTGCAACAATTAGGACTTGCTCTTTGCACCACAAAAGAGTTTCACTATCTTTGAGATCATCCCGATGGGTTAAGTATACAGGCAGAGGAAGTAAGAAAAACAACGTGCATGATCTGGAATAGAGATTACTGAATGGAGGGGTGTGGATAGGACTAAGAACCAACATCTCTCTGAAAGCTTTGGGAGGCTTAGAGGCTTGAAACCCCTGTGTGAAAATGTGGATCAGAAACTTCTGATCAGGGTGAACACACTCGTTCATCCCTTATTTCACCTCTTTCCATGCACACACTCGTTCATCCCTTATTTCACCTCTTTCCATGCACAGGAAAGAGGCAAAGGTTTACACCAGGTGAGATGCACCTTGGTTGAAGCTCTGGGCATACTTTTCCCGAGCAGTATCATTTAACACACAGCATCTTCAGGTTTCGCTTATCAAGTACAGCAGCTGGGAACATTATGTCTTTACAATTAGAAAGTCCGGTTTCTGTATCAAAGGACGCAAAATGCACACGCCCACATCTCTCTACATTTTTTAAAAGACCATCATTACTGCAAGTTTGTGCAATCTGCATCAGAGATTTAAAATAAAGAAAGAAAGAGAGAGAGACGTTCGGGTTTTAAGAAAAAAACTTACCAAAAATAACTGAAGTTCTCTAAAGTTGCCCTGAAGTTGAAACAGCCCAGAACACCAGTGCAGAGCCTGCCTTAACTCTCTCTCTCACTCCCCCTCTCTCCCCAGCAACTGGAAGGAGGGCTGTGCAGAAATTCAGCAAACAATTTTCCTTCTATGTCGACCGGGGCGTTCCTCACGGGCAGAAAGGGGATGGCTGAGGCTGGGTGAGGCTGGCTGCTATCCCCAAGCAAAGAGCACTGTCGCAGATTACACAGCCTGTGAAATCCAATCCCTTTCCCTGCTCAGGCAACAGCTGTACGGCTTCAGCTGAGGCGGGAGCAGCGGATAGACCCTGGGCTTGTGGCTGGTCAGGCTTTCCATGTTGGAGGGCACAGAGGAATGGGCGCACGGGGGTTTCTGTAGGCTCCGTGTCTTCTCCCAGCTCGCTGCCCACAGCGACGAGCACGAGCGCTCCCAGGGTGGAGATGCGGGGCAATTTCCGCGGGACTGAAAGTGTATGGGATGTGGGCGCCCGCGCAAAACAAACATCTCTTTTCCTGAAATTCATTCCCAGCCTTGCTTCAGGACATAACTGGGTAATTAACGTTATACGTGTTAGTAAATTCTCATGCAAGCATGCACACACACAGGATGCAGCCTGTCAGCCTGTCACAACAGCGCCGTTCAAACGGGCTTCAAGGCTGTTCCAGTGTCCTCTCTAAGTTCGTTTTTCCTTGTCACTTTTAGTCAGCTGCTTGATTCTTTCCGAAAAAACACCCCCTGAATGCTGAGCTGACAGTCCTTACACCAAGCGAGGCATTACGGTGGCTGGCAGGGTGGGAGTGCCAGCGCTCAGCGCTGCCTTCGCTGTGTCCTGGTACTCTACACTTGAGGAAAACTGCTCAGCGCCAGCAGAAATGCACTGACGAAAATTCCCAGCCCTTCCTCTCACCTGTTTCTGTTTCTCCACCCCGTGTAAAGGAAAGAAATTTCTAATACAGCTGATTCCTGCCTCTCTAGGGAATTCCACTGATCCTTTGACTCCTCCTCCCTGAAGCTTTAAAAAAAATCACAGCAACAGATTTCAGACTGGGTTTCCGTGTTTCACATAAGCATTTGGCTGCTGGTTTGCATAGTGTCAAATAGGGGTGAGGTGAGAGAGGGTGCAAAATGTAGCCAACACATAAGCAGCCCTGGGAGTGTCCTGCAATCGCTCTGGCTGCTTTGCCAACACCCAAGAGCAGGTCAAAAACACTCCAGCCAAAGGAGAAGGAAAACCCCTGTGTTTACAGAGCAGCCTGGTTTCATGTCGAGGCAGATGCTGTGCTGGGGATTTTTATGCTGTTGGCTCTGAATGGGTTTCGATACCTGAAATTCTGCAGAGGCTGGGTTTCTGGACCCAAGTCTAGAATGGTTTCTACAGAGAGCATGTGAAAATTTGACAGGGAAAACTGAGTGTACATCTCTCATTCCATCCTGTGTGGGTACTTAACACAGGCATTTTGTGAAAAGTGGGTCGTAACAGAACTACAGCATTGATATTAAATCAAATTCTGTAACTTGTGCAATTAATGTATATTATTACATCTAATTATACATTGCATATTAATTGTATAAGATCACATTTATAACTTAATTTAGAAATACTAGATCTAATTTTATTTAATTAATATAAAGTTTGCCAGCACATGAACTGAGTAACACTTCATAAATTGTGTCTATTTATTACAATATTCTATTGTATATCTATATAAAATATATAATATATAATCACATATGCATGATTATATATATAATCATATATAATTAATATGAATATGTTGTGAAGCACTGTGCAGTTCACACGCAACCTCTATCTTCTTGTGAGTGTGACATACAGAAATAAAACAATAGTGTAGCTGTAGCCACTGCAGCGAGGTAAGGCTGTGACAGAGGAAGGGGAGGCAATGGGACTGTGTCAGCACAGGGGCTCTGAGAAGGTGGCACACGGAAGTGTTCAAGGCCTGGATGGGACCTTGAGCAGCCTGGTCTGGAGGAAGGTGTCCCTGCCCATGGCAGGGGAATTGGAACGGCCCGATCTTTAAGGTCCCTTCCAACCCAAACCATTCCATGATTCTGTGTTTCAAGCAAGATGTCCCGCAGCTGCATCAAGGATGGAGGTGACCAGAAGCAATAAAGGCCTCCTGAGGTGCAGTCAACAGCAATAAACTGAGATGGTTGGGAATGGGAGCAAGAGCTCTCCAACAGCTCAGGCTTGCTCTGCTGCATCCCTATTTCTGTGCACCGAGGTCCAGCTTTTCTGAACCATCTTTCAACATCCTGACAAACAACATATATTTTTAGAAACAGACATGCAAACCAAGAAGCCCAACCTATATCATTGTAGGGATTGATGTGGGGACTGCTCATTTGGATGCAGAAATTGGGCTTCTACCTCCAGAGCAAGTGTTGCCAGCAGCAGCACTTCAGCAGGGCACAGGCCCTGGGGTAACAACAGCACTGTGCTCCATCCCCATTCCATGCTGCATTTCAGCTGTCTTTGCTGAATATATGGATGGGCGTTGTTTAGATCTTGTAAGAATTTTTAAAGCCCACATGAGACAAAACCCTGGCTAAGTTGAGAGAAGCCAACTGTTTTTCCATAAACCTGGAAGAAATTACTATGTTCTTTTTCATGGTATTGGGAAATCCACGTTCACTGTCACTGGCTTTTTTCCAGTTTCGTCTCGGAACTGAAGGTGTAAGCCCAAACATCTGAGCAGTGCCCTGCTGCTGTAACTCCAGTGAAGACAACTGCTGTGTCAGAGATTTATGCCCACACAACTTCAAGCCTAAAGTCTTCCCTCTTGTCAGCCAATACGGTGCTGTTCTAGGACTACCACATTATTTCAACATTATTTGACTGACATGAATTCATAATGCTCACTTGGTTTATTTTTAAATATTTATCAAATCCACTGTCTACTGAGCTATCAAAAAAATGCTATCAGACTGAAAATTTCCCAATTCTCTGAGCGATTCCAGCACAAGTTATTCCGTGGGCATACTCCAAACAGCCCTTGTGTTTACTCTTCTTGATAGACATCTAAATATTAAAAGATAAACCTCTCTGAGTTGTGCTGCAGCAATATTGAAAGCTCCTCTCTGCTCTGCTGCCTTGCCAGGGAGCACCACTGTATCTCACATTTCTCCATCCCACATCTAACCCCATTTCTCAACTTCCCCGTGCTACAACGTTGTTTTCTTTACTCTCTTCACAGGTAAGGCTGCAAACACACAACTGAATGACACAAGCTTTCTTTTATTAGTGCTATTCACACCCTGACCTGTGCATGGACTGATGTTAGACTTACGCATAAGGGTGTGCTGCTTTAATAGTAATTGAGAAATGAGGTGAAAAACAACGGGAATTTTCTTGTGTTTTCTTTGGCCCAAAGAGAGAGAGACAACATGTCCCATGAGATTATAGTAAAGCATGCTCTGAAACACAAATTCCTGGAGTTTGGTGTGGAGGATGCAAGGGAGATCATTTATATTATTTTTCCTTTTTAACAATTATGAATCTTTAGATATTTGGGGGAAAAATATGAAGCCACAAATTTCCACAAGTAGATAAGACTGGGTTAGATAAGAAGAACAGCTAAAGAAAGCAAATTTGTCTGCACAAATCAGAGAGGAGTTAAAAAATTGAGAACATCCAGCTTAAAGAAAAGTGGTCTGCCAAGAGAAGGAACCACGGGAAAAAGAAGAAGGAAGGGAAAGACAAGATCAATGTGAACAGAAGATACAGAATAGTAGAAGGAACTGAATGTCAGACTGGCAATGAGAGGAATGAATGGGTGGAGGCATCTGGCCACCAACTCTAAGTTCAAGCCCAGAAGACAAATGTAACATTAATCACCAATTTAAAGACATCTCCTATGCTTTGTCTCCCATGACTGCATTTTGTTACAACACAGAAATGTACATATTTATCTATTTTACAGTCACTTAGTTTGAACTAAAAAGGTGTTTAAGCCAGCCACACAAACTTCCTCTGAATGTCTTCTCTTTTGCAATACATTAATTTGATTGATTTACGTCAACATTTTTTTTGCATAATACTCTTCCATTGGCAGGTAGACGTGCAACCTCACAAACAGAGAGAGAGCCAGGTATGGAAATGAGGTTCCATCACTGCTTCTTTTAAGAAGCCTCTGTGTTGGACTCAAAGACTTCATTCTGAAGTCAGTCAATTCAGACAAGCTCACCCCCAAAAAAGTGAATGTGTGTCATTCATGTATCTTGCAACCTAACTGAAGTTTGTCCTCTAAATAGATTAGTATTTTCATCTGAGAATTTACTCAAAAGAGGCTCCAGTGTCTACCTGCTCTTGGCAAGTTCCACCAACACTGCCTGCACGCTGCACTGACACCACGATGCAGCTGACAGTATTTTGTATAGAAACACGTTTCTCCTTTGTGGAGATAAGCAAATGTCAACTCCAGGTATCCAGGGATGGAGTAGTAAAACCCAAACTCAGCGGAAAATAGCCCAAACAAACCCAGGGAAGAGTTGTCTATTTTCAGAAAGTCAAATATTCTCTTCCAGGATCCTAAATACAAATTTTTGCACTTTAGTGGTTAATATTGTTGCTGATGAAAGGGAGAAAAAAAAAAAAAAAGCTAAAAATGCAGATCTGCAACCAGCATAAACAAAAACCCCACCAACAACAGAGAAAGCATTATTTAGAAATTAAACAAAAATAGATATTTCCAAGACCAATCCTTTCACTAACAGGAGGAATAGAAAAAGGAAACTAATTCACTCTGCACAGTTTCTTTTATTTTGTCTGCAGGCATGTGCTCCATTTCCCTTTGTCCCCCAAATGCATTTCCACTGGCCCTGACAGTGCTGGCATTGACCTTCTGCAGCCAAAATAGCTTGGACAGAATGAACCAGAAAAACAGGAGCCAGCCAGAGCAAGGGGCAAGGCAGCCATGGCCACGGACCTGGGGGAAAACTGCTATAATTAGCAAGGGTCAGAAAAAACCCATGGTCCTCATGGAGCTGCTGCCTTCCTGCCCTGCCAGTTGCGTATAAGATCATTCAGAGCAGAGGGGGACAAAGCCATCGCAGAACCCTTCTCACCCCTGGCCTGACGAGTCACCTCACCACCAACATCCTCCACTGCTGCTGGTGGAGATCCATCTGCAGACTGTGCTGTGGAGGGCTTTAATTAAAAGTTAATATTTTTACTCCATGTTCCCCACAACCATCTCGATCCCTTCTCTCCGCTGTTTTTAGTTCCCCGCTCAACTGGAATTCAGAGCTGACTGACTGTGGATCTTTACTATTTTACTGTTTCAAAACCTGTGACTTCGTATGAAAAGCTGACCTGGGCTCCTCCCTGAAAAGTGAATATTAGTGACAAATAGCCGACAGGAAGAAAACAAAAGCATCTTTTCAAGCTGGAAAGATAGGTGTTAATTACCCGTGAATAACCTGTTTGTGCTAGGTCGTAATGCTCAAGCACCTGAAAAATAACTATTTGAAACAAACTATTTCTCTTTCTGCAATGTCATTATGCTGCCTTAAGCACTTTTCTTTCCACAGTTTTGGTACTTGTGGATATCACCAAGTCAGTAAGTTTTCTCGTTTAGAAATCCAGGGGAAAAAAAAGCCCTAAGGACTGTCACAGTATGAATGCAACATTCACAAACTGCATTTTCAACCATTTACTGAGTTCGATATTTCTGGAGTACTTTTAAGAATCTGTGTGGCATTTGTTGTATTTGATCGAGATACTTTTTTTCCTATCAAATTGAAAGTTGAAGGATTTTACCACTGATGCTTCTAGATCTCATATAAAAAGCAAACACCAATAAAAGCCAAGTATAATTATCAAATGTAGTAGCTCAGATGTCATTGGAAAAAGCTAAAGTTTTCATCTGTTTTAGCAAAACACATTTCAGATGCTTCACTACGTTTTTTTCCCTCTTCCTTTTTACCAGTCCCTGTATGGAGTGGCATCAACTCTCGCTTTTCGTGGGTGCTTGTGTGGCTTATGACATTCTAGCTGTGGAAATGCTTCTCAGTGAACCCTCCCTCGTTGTTTTTCCCTTCAAAGCCTTAAGAAGAATTCTTAAACAAAAATCTTAAAATAAAAGAGTCCTGGTAGATGATCTCACTCTGTGCCCTGGGGTTTCCGTGGCATTTAGTGAACCACCAGTGTTTAGTGCATTTGTTGAAGGGAAGCAGATAAAGGAGTAACTGGGAACTGCACTGAAATAATCCCTTTATTCTGGCTTCGGGGTCCCGATGAAACCTGCCCTTGGTGAAGGAAGGGGTGTAAATATTCACCTGGGGACCTGGCAGCCTTGCTCAGGAAAGGGCTGTTTGCTGCCAGTGGCTCTGGGTACGGGGGAGAGAGGGCATTTCTTACAGTTACTTCTTTTTCGAGACTGTTTTAACCTAAACCCTCACATGTATCTGGAATACCACCTGTTACTGGATTACTTGCAGCTGTCACTGTGTCCTGCTTGGCGGGCAGGAGCTGGCAGGTGCTGCCTTTGACAACAAGCAAGAAGCCCAGGTGAATGGGAAAAACCCCCTCAAACTTGGAACAAGCAAGCACCAGCTCCTGTCTTGCTAGTAAAATAAACTGTTTTCCTCCAGACGATGAATGCTGACCCTGTTTTGCCCCTCCGTCGCAGGGGCACACGGGGAGTCTGGGGATTAAGGGAGGGTATGTCACACACACAGGGGCTGCTGTGTGTTCCTGGCTGGCACACACCACCATGGAAAAACAGGGTCAGTGCTGCTGCTGTGCCTGAAACTCGGTGTGCATCTTCAGGGCGTGGGCTGGGACAGAGAAAGGACTCAGCAGATGACAATGAGGCTCAGTGTTTGCAGTAGGATGTCAGCAACACAGCAGGGTTTATCCCTTAATGAAGTGAGTCACTTGATTGGTATCAAGTATCTGCTAAGTTGAGTGATGGGGTGGATCCGAATGTTAGAGGACCTCGTTTTTAAAATACCATTCACCACTCTCGACTGGCTTGCAAAGTGTAAACAACATCAGTGAGAGATGGAAATACATTAATTTAATTCCATCTGGGGCTTCGAAGTCTCTTGCTTCCTTACAGAGCTGAGACTGATTTTCCAACAACATGAAATTCACCTCAGAGCCCTACATCCTATCTCAAATAAACCTTCCCTTGGAAAGGGGAAAGCCAGAAGTACAGGGTAAGTAGAATCAGATAATCAGCAGTTATCTGACTTCTGCACTTCAGCTGACTCAGCTGAACTGACTCGCTGGTGCCCCAGAAAGGAAAACTGTGGGAAACAGCAGGCAAGAGGGAGTAAGAAAAGAAGTGCTCCTTCCACAATGCTTTTGTGATGCCATTGGCTTTATCCTGTGCAGTTCTCAAAGCTGGAATTAAATCTTTGAGCATTAAGGGTCTTGGCACATGTACATTAGCATCCCAGGACTTTTCGGTTTCAGGTGTTTTCTTCCTGTTTGCTGCTACTGAAATCAGCTGTACTATTGCCTTTGACTTTAGTGGCAGCAATGTTGAGCCCTTTAATGCTTCATTCCTGACTTTCTCCCTCTGAACAGCAGAGAAAACAACAGGATTCAACATCAGCCAGGAGTGAGAAATACTTCATGTTGTCTTTTTCTCCAGTCAGTGCCAGAGGAGAGTGAAATATTACTGAAACTGCTGGACTCCTCGATATACATCCAGAAACTGAAACGGAATTTAAACCACTGATTGATGCTGCTGGCAGAGAAAATCAGCTTGATAAGTATCAATAGGATTCCCCTGGGTTCTGCTGAAGCACTCAGTTGCGAGGCAGCGCTTGTGTGCAAAGTGGAGAGGAGGAAGGAGCCCTGGTACCTGTGACACACTGAAATAAACCTTTCCCCACCACTGCACTGATGTCTTTGAGCTCAGCTGCCAACCACTTGCTTGAATGAAGAAACCCAGTGTGTAATAATTAATTCCTTCTAATTTGATAATGATGCTAATGGTAAACAAAGTCACTGCTCAGTCTTGCACAGCACACGGTGCTATGTTGTTTCTGGCTGCATTTGCCAATAGATAGGAAACAATGAAGTGAGAGAAAATAGCTCTTTTTTTTAATATATATTGTGGAGTTTTGACAGCAGAAGCACTCTCAGTTGCTGATGCAACACTGACCTGTGAACCGGTTGCCCTGTGAACACTGACCGAGAAGAAAGAGCCCAAAATGGGTCAGGAGCACAGAAGAGCACTTATTCTGAGATCACAGCAAACTGAGCATTGCCAGCAATAAGTCCTGTTCTTCCACAATCTGTTATTCTGTTATCTCACACAAATGCTTGTGTTTACAGACTTTCTTTGCTTGTAAATTAAAAAAAAAAGTTTTATTTTTCCTATAAAAAAAGTATTGAAAGTATGTGTAGAGTAGAAGGAGAACTGAATCTTAAAGATTTTTATACAGTGTTCGTGAAAGGATTTGGAAAGCTAAATCAAGAATTACTGGTAGTTTAGCTTTTTCTTTACCTTGTTTCAAATAAGAAGTTACATTATTAATTAAAAGAATCCCAAGAAACGCCTGGTTCGACCAGTGACAAAATACAACAGCAAAAAAGAAGGGAGAGGGGATGTAGCTCTGTTGCTTTTTACCTCGTGCTTGGTCAGCTTAATGATATTGCTTTGTTTAAGTACCTTTCTTTTTAAAAAATGGGAAGAAGTGTCCTTAGAAGTTTCTTTATTTAAAGTGAGTATTCCTATAGATGAACGGGTAAGACAGAAGTTATTGGGGAATTTTTTAGATGTATTTTTTAGCTGCTGTTCAGTTCTAGCTCAAGGAACTCAGATGGAGGCTGTAGTGCCCCTCATGGTATCACTTAGGTGATCCTTCCTGCTCACACGATCCTGAACTCCCCCCAAGCCCCTCTGGCAGCTGCAGGATCCTGCATGGATCAGGGCTCTTGCCTGGACATACCCACGTGTCACATCCCAGCCCATGATTCTGACTAATACAAGTGACTCAGGAAACAAACACATGTGACCCCTCACAAGCAGCTCTGTGAAGGCTTCCAATTTCACACTAAACAGACACATGATTCATCACCTTCTTCTGCTGATGGCATCCCGTCTATGGAGTGATTCAGTAATGCAGTGCTACAAACTTCCAAACTCAAAATCCTGGTTTCTATTTGGAAACTACTCCTTTTCCAAACATTCAACAAATACGTGAGAGGGGAAAAGGTGTGATAAGGAAATAGAAAAGTGGAACTGCAGTTAGCGTCACCTGCTCAAGTCTGATCTGTTAGTCCTTAATGAAGGTACTCAGATGCATGAAGAAGCAAGTTATCCTTTAAGCAGTATCCATGAATGAGAAGGATGCTGAGTGTGACAGCACCCAGCACAGATCCTGCAGCACCAGGGGAAAACACCACGGGGTCAGTCCTCAGCCTGCCTCTTTTTTTACTGAGAGCGATGAAAGGGCTCAGGGTGTCTCGTGATAAACTACTGCCTGAAGCCCATTTCCATCTGCAATTGTTAGCACCGCTGATTGCTGTCCCTGGGTTAAAGGAATCACCCGTTATTCTGGGTTTCACTTCATGACTCAGCTCCTGAGTGCTATTTTGGGTGGCAGAGGGGAGAAGCTGCCAGGCTGGCATCCCCTTCTGTTTTCTTTATGGAAATGGGATGTGGCTTTGCACGACAGGCGTTCGTGCTCTGCGAACTCTCTGAGGGGATTACACGGAGCGGAGCCGTAACCGTGCGCTCTGGTATTGTTGATGTGTTATAAATGATCCATTATTCATCCGCATGAGGAAAGCCAGAGGAGTGGAAAACTAAAACGTGAAACTAGTGAGCACAAAACCCGAGCAAGTGATTCATGCCGTGTGGAAAATGGGCCTCACTGGGTGTAGGTCTGTATGCTGTAGAACGAAGCACAACCACGGGGGCTAATAATTCACCTCATTTACAACATTTGTCTTTCTCTCGGTCCTGAAAAGTGCCTGGGTACAGCACGTGCACCACGGGTGAGACTTCACCATGTCTGCTTCCCCAGGTGCCTTTCAGCTCCCACAGATGGCAGAAGGAGGTGGAATTCTGCTCTTCCCCTCTGAGCAGGTGGATAAGGGGACAGAGCAGATTTTGCTTAGTATACAAAAACAACATACCAGCAATTAACCAGATCTCATTAGTCTTGCATTCCCTCTCATCTCCAGTTATGCTGGGTTCAGAGGGTTCCTGGTTCACTCTCTTTTCTGAGCCTTTCTCATTGGGAGGTTCAGTAAGAAACATGACCACCACCACCTTGCTTCCTGCAGAGCTGCAGGAGGAGCTGGAAGGGCTGGGCACATTGCAGAAGGGTGCTCAGCATTTCCAGCATGACCCCCTCAGAGATAGCTTTCTGCTCGCCTTGGTTTTATCATTTTCAGCTCCAAAACTAATTCTAGAAACATATCCGTACTGCTGTGGGCCTAGGACTATTCTTTCCCTGCATTAGAATATTTTTATACTCCATTTTGCCAAGGAATCGCAGCAGAAAAGCTGCATATTGGTTTTTCTGATTATTCTCTCACTCCTTGCTGAAAAGTTTCTCTCATCCCTCTGCTGAACAGGGAAATTTGAACAGAGAAAAGCAAATGAAATACAGTTTATATTCAGATATAAAATTCTCACTCAAAGAGAAATGGATTTTTTTTCTCTTGGGAAAAGAATTAATAATGAACTTTATGCCTTTCATACCGATCCTGCAGCAAGAAATGAAAGGTCCATTAACCATCTCCAAACTGCTCATGCATCACAGAAAACCAGAAGCCCTTGGAGGTGATTGGAGTCCCCAAACAACAAACTGAAACTTTGAAACTGGTACAGGAATGAAGGAGCGAAACATCCCAAACGCCCAATCAGTCAGTTTTATTTTCATGTTGTGTGTGGTCTCTGTGAAAATCTGGCCACATCTCACAAACTCTGAGACCATCAAAAAGATGTTGCGTGTTCATACCCCATAACAAATCTATTAGAAACCCAAGAGAGGTTTTCTAATGTGAGTCATGTTACTCAGGAAGAGATGAGGCAGGGCAGCCAAGTCACTTTTAAAAGCAGTGTGAGCGCAGTGCAAAATCAGCAAATCCGGATGACCTGGATATCGCACACAATGTTTTATTTACAGCCTCAGAAATGCCTAAATCTCAACCAAGCTGCAAATCTAACTCCCTGCACTGATTTGGAAGAAGGAAGGAGAGTGCAGATGGAAGCAACAGCTTCAAAGATTTATCTGCAGCCTGTAGCACCCACCAGGAAACTTGGAGAGAGGAGGACCAAGGATTGGGAGATACAGGAGTGAGAGGATGAATTGGTTCTTGGTAACTGCAGAGGAGGAGCCTTGGTGAGACCTTAAAAGACATCTTGGAAAAGTGATTAGTTTCAGGTAGAGCATTAATCTTTCATTTTCTTAGTTTACACTTTTTTAATCTCAAGCAGCTTTTGACTTTTAAGAAGGGAACAAGTTATAACAGAGCTGCACTGCAGAACAGCCCCTAGGGTGCCTATGAACCAGAACAGGTTTGGGAATCAGCAGCTCAAGGCCCACAGCACCATCCAGGGAGCTGCAAAAGGGAAAAAGTCATCCTGCCAGATGTTACCTAGAGCCTTCTAGCAGGGCCACCCATTAATTTTAAGAAATAGCCACTTCATGAAAACCAAACAGACCAGGAACTGGGCAGAGCAGGACAGTGCCAGGGCCAAGATGGTGAGAACATTGGGTATGTGCTTTGGATAGAGCCAACGTGAGCCTGAAGCCCTTCCTTCCCAACCATGGCAGTACTTTCTTAGCTACCTAACTTAGTGCAGTGGCACTATTTGTTCTTCCCTTAAAACATCACTGTTTCTGGACAGAACATGTCCCTGCCAGGAACAGCCATCCCTTGAGGCAGGGAGGGTGACAGCACATCAGCCTCTGCTTGGGACCAATCCTGCAGATAGTAGAGCTGGAGAGAGGAGACAGCAGACAGAAGCTATGGCAGGCTGGAGGGATTAAGTTCAGGTACAGGCTGGACCCAGTCAAGGCTCGGCCAAGGAGAACACATCTTTACCCGGACCGAACAAGAAGCGCGGTGGAAACCTCAGGAGCTCTTGGAGACAGATGCCAGCAGTACAGAAGAAGCTGGAATTTAATGTGTGGAACAAGGAGGAAGGGAGTGTTGGAGAGATGGGTCTGGTGGGAAACAGTCCTCTCAGGTGTGCAGCTAGGGTTTGTCCCTCGTGCTTTTTCTGCCCACCACAACTGCATTTCACAAATTCTCTAGCACACAAGTTAACAGGGAGGCACTTAGAGGAAGAATTTGAACATCTCTTAGTAGTAGATGAAGAAATGGGGTGGTAAGATTTCTCTAGCCAAAGTGTCTCCACTGATGGCAAAACACCAGAATTCCCATTTTAAACCCCAAATGTTCGAAGAAAAAGTGAAGACCAGCCAATATACAGAAACCCACCGCTGGTGATTTCAAAACTATTGTTATTTCCCTGGAAAACCTGGAAACCTCTAACTGCTAAGCAAATCATTTTCACTCATGAAAGATTTGAGCTTTTTAAAGTGGCACTTTGCCAGCAGAAAGAAAGGTGGTGCACATCAAAAATACTGCTTTTAATTTGGGCTGCACCTGCTGACCCTGACCTGGTGACAGATGGAACACACTGAACGTTTCCTAACACATAAATACTTTGTCCCTCCACACAGGATGGACTCAGGACTTCCCCTAGCATAATACACTGAACCTTTTCTCCTCTACCTTCTGGCATCTCACAAGGCAACTAAAAGCTAATTTCAAAGCCACTGCTCCTGCCTGGAGGTCCCATGGCCTTTTGTATCCTTCTGTCTTTAATTTCAAAAAGCAGCGTTGTCTATTCATTCTGACAGCAGGGGTATCCCTCAGGTTTAGGCACATCCATGAGTTTGGCCATCTCATAAGAAATGGGGGACAAGCACAGTTGGTAGAAATCAGGGTGTAGTTACAGACTTTTGCATGAAGTCACACCTTCCCCCCTAACCTCTAGGCTGAGAAATCTGTGCATGCCCCAAGTCTGGAGAGGTGTCAGTCACACTGAGTGTACTGAAAGCCAGCGTGGGTAGACGTCTGGTTTAGGACCTTTCCATGATCCTTTGAAGTATCCATATAAGACAGAGTAGCAAGAATTACGAGAAAATTGACACCCTCAAGCAAAGACAGACTTTTATTCTGAAAAAACTACTTAAATGCAATCTGCTGCTGTGTAATATATATGCCAGAGGGACAAAATATGGTGTAAAGTAAGATCTCAGCAAGCTGAGATCCAGCTTACATATTTGGCCTGTTTAATCCAAGGATGAAAATAATTACGCAAAGTCAGTCTAAGCAATCCCAGAAGGATTTGAACATATGAAATACAGTCATTGAGAGAAGCGGAAGGAAGGGAGAGCTTCACCAATTTCAGTTCCCCTTGGCTTTCCTATGCTTGTGTGTGAATTTGGCCCAGAAAACTGTCTGGCACTGGGGATGGTGATCATTCATCCTTTCTATTTGCACAAGAATGTGGGAAGGGCTTAGAAAACGCTCCTCTTCTCCCATCTGGGGCCTGGGTGGGTGCCAGTTAAGTTCAATGATGCATAACCATTTCAAGAAGCTCCTTGCCATTCTCCATTTTGCACGCATTTGTAAAGAAAGCAAATGTACATGCCCCAGCAGCACACAGCTTGCTCTGTCGGGATAGGGGGTATCCTACTTTTCTCTGCTTGTCATGATAGCAATATCAGGCAAAAGGAAATAAAACCAGTTTGTCGCCTTAGCACACATCCAACAAAATTTTCAAACCCCAGCAGCTAGGGAAAATAGAGAGAAGAAACTTAGCACACAGGTAGAAAGTCTTGATGTGTTGTGTTCTCCGAGAACCAAGAAACTACATCTTCTTGAGGGCACCAGGTGCCTCTCCTCCCGCACATCAGCGGCAAGGCAGCAGGAGGCAAAGCATCAAGACGTGCTGCAAGAAGCGAGCTCCTACCTGGAAGCCGTGGGCAGGTTTCAGTCTCGGTCTCCTGGCTGGCAGCTGTCCCTGCTGCCCTGGATGAGGTGCTTCGGGTCATTCATGCGCCCAGGCCCCAGGGTGGGGCCTGGGGGGCGGCTTTGGCTCCAAACCCCGCCTCGCATCATGTGACCCCTTCACGGCCAGGTCTTCCCAAAGGGAGCTCCCGGCTCCCGTGTTTCCCTGAGCCTTCATCAGCCTCGCTGCGTGTTGAGCGGCAAATTGCAGCCAGCCTGCCTTGCCTTTGAGTGCTCGCCAAGGCTTTGTTTGTTTTCTCTTCTGTTTCAAACATCCTTTGTGACTTTCTGGCTCAGTTAATTAGCTACGATGCTCAGCTTCTCCAGTTTTTAAGTGCTGCCCAAACAATAGCTGGTCAGATGTAGAGAGACTTTAAAGCCTGGGCTGAAGCTGTGCTGAGAAAGGAAGGGGGTCTTTTTTTGTGGCAGGTTCATCCAGCTGATGCACAGAACATCAGAGGAGACGTGGTGGCTTGGGGTCACTGCCGTAGTAGGGTTTGTGCCTTGGTTTTTGCAGTGCCCTGCAGCCAAAACTACCACATCTTTGCTCCTGGTCCTGGCACAAATCACTGGATGAAGGTAACAGGGAGCCATCAACACCTGCAGTTGCAGGAGGGGTGGATGGGACTTAGAGAGGATGACACCACAAACTCATTGGTGCAAGGGATCCTCAGCAGCCATAAAGGGTGGGAAGCCTGAGAAAGAGGCACTTCGGGAATGGGAGAAACTGCTCTGATACTGCTCAGAAGGAGATGTAGGAGAAAGACAGAAAGGCTGTGTATAGCCAAGAAAATCAGGCAGAAGAGCAGCCTTAGATATTTGGAATTGTTCTATCAGATGGACCATCAAACTGTATTTTAAAGGTTTGTCTGAGCTTGACTATTCTTACAGCCCCATGATGTCACTCATCTTTACCTACCACAAGGCAGCTTGTCCAGGGGTTAAAACTGCAGTTTTCAGCCATGTGGCAGCCTGTTGTAATCCGCCTCTATTACATAACCCAGCAAATATTTTGCTAAAGTTCAGTTTAATTGCAGGATTGGTGGTGGTGAGAAGCATATTCTCCTTTATGAATTTCTCCCCTTTGGAAATCAGGAAAGTGACATGCGAATGGCAGCTTTTCCTCTGCTTGCCTAATTCAGTGGCCAGGCAAAGGCACTGTGTTCCCCCTCATACCAGTCCTGTTCTGCTTCTCAAGGAAGAGGTTAACATCTCTCCTTTCCTACTCACTCCTGCTGTGGCACATAACAGAGATCAGAGTGCAAGAGACAAACATGACACAAGTCAAGCAAAGAACTGTAAATAGAGTAGGGAGGAGGTGAGTTATCCTTAGACCAAATTAGGTGGGGCCCAGCTATTCTTGTGCTGTTTTGCTAAGGTCACTCTGGCTTAAGAGAGGACACAAAGGGGAAGGGAGAGAGACAAAAACAATTTTGTTATTTAGCTTTTCCCTGAGACTGTTTACAAGTTGCCTGAATAATTTCACGATCGTTCATGGCAAAACTTTCCTAGGCTGCTTTCTTCTTCCTCCCTTTAATGCCACTGTTGCCTTTCTGATGATGTGGGACTTGTGTGGCTCTTTCTAAGTCTCATATTTTCTCCTGCTCCTCCTCATGTGTGCAGGGACTGAAGCCCAACCCTGCTTCTCTCATCTCATCACGTTGTTGGCCCTTCTCTCTAATACAGAGAACAGCTGATGAAGGCTCAGAAATGCTGACTGTTGGGCCAGATCACCAGTTGTTCTTCACAACAACTTCAGATCCAGCTCCTTCACACTTTGCTGAGACTCACCTTTCTCATTTTTTCCCATACCTTCTGTTTTAATCCTTTTTGTTTTTCTAATCATGGCTTTAATCCCCACTTACTAAAGCTTTTTGTGGTCCAACTACCTTTTCCAGTTACACTAGTGTGAATCCAGAGCAAATCTGCTGGTGTAATTGGAATCATAAGATATGAGATTACTGTACCTTCCAGCAGTCACAGCCAAAACCAATGTAACCATTGTCAGCATCTTTCTTGCCATGGTTCCCAATACCAAAGAGAGATTGCAGTCTGGGAATTGTGATACCAATCATCAGACTTGGAGTTAAGTTGCATAATTTGCCTACTTCAGCCTTCTCCAGATGCTTTTCAGACATTAATTAAGTGTAGGAGCCCAACAAACACAAGGGTTATCATTTTCAGGGTGAGGCACCAAGAAGGCACCAATGTTCTCAAAGGTGCATGTGAAAAGTCCAGCCTGGCTCTGTGGTGAAATCCCACATTGATTTTATTGGCTCAAAATCAGCAATAGGAGTAAAAGGAAGAGTCCCCATCTCTTGTCCCTGTCCTACCAGACTGTTGATCCCACTGGGAAAATGGGTGTCAGGGAATGGGTGCCGAGTGCTTTCCATGCCACAGTTGTGTCAGGTTTGGGCTTGGTGAAGGAATTCTTTCTTGTTTTGTTAAATAATGTCAGAGGAAATTTCAGTATAAATGGCTGTGACAAGCCACTCCATATGGCACTGGCTTCACTGGGGGCTATCACATTTCCCCTTCCAGCCCATGGCAGCAGGCTTCCAGGTCCCTCAGGATTCGGGGGTGGATTTCCCCCTTTCATGCTGCTGCCGAGTCTCAAAGGGATTTACTGATGTTGATCATCAGTCCAAGCTAAGCTTGGTACTGCTTTGGTACTGCCAGACCTCGAAAACAAAAGTGTGCAGAACCTGATCTGTTCTGCATTCATCCCCATTCACAGCACCTCTCCTGAAGCATGTCTGATGCCACAGTAGCTTAAAGCATTCTACTTCATGCTGGGTGTCATGAGCTTTAAAAAAAAAATTAGAACTCTGGAAGACTTCCCAGATTGTGCAGTGCATCTGCCTTTTGTGTCCTAAGAAAAGGATGAAGTTGGTAGGGCTGCTTCCTTTTCTTTTCTTGGCCCATAGATGTGCATCATGTTCTTAGCCTGCTGGTCCATCCCAGCTGTGTTTCATTTAAAAAAGTTCGTATTCAGGTAAGATGGAAAACCCTATGCCAGTGAAGCATAGATGAAACAGTTTTATTTCTTGTTTCTTATGTATTCTATGAAAACAGCATTAAATAAAGGCAAAAGGGTGCATATATAATGCAACTGTGTACATACAATAAATTTCTAGCATTAATTTACTAATATTTCTCCCACAGTGATTCTAACAACTAGATAGATTTTTTTTTTTTTTTTTTTTTTTTTTTTTACAGCCTGTTCTGACAGAGGAAGACACACTGATAGAAATCTAATGGTGCAATTGTACTAAAGAAAACTGGAAGCCCAGCCAGGACTAATTACTCCAACCTCAGACCTGGCTGCTCTCCGCACAGCGAGGCTCTGTGCAGGCACACAGGCTGGCAGGGTTAGTAGGGGAACAAACTAATGGAGAAACAGGAATGAAAGGTTACACTTGTGCAACTCTTATGGCCCCGAAGATACTTCGACACAAAATGAAGGTGTTATGTCAGCGAGTTTTGGTACACAGATGCTACTATTCAGTTGTAGTATCTACAACTAGTAAGTACAAAGGGTTGAGGCTAGAAAAATCAGGATCTTGTGAGCATTTTCAAACTCATCTCTGTCTCATAACTGAATACAATTTTGTAATTGTGTTGCTATAAAGGCAGGGGTGTATCCTTGGGAGACAGCAGTTCCTTTGGTGTTTGGGAGTTTGGTGGCCTGCGTTTCCTAGGATGAATGGGCTCTAGCGTGGGCAGGCCAGGATGGAGGAAGCTCCCTCATACAGTGTACTGGCTCCGTGTGCCTTTTCTTTCACAGCAACACTGGCAATAGGAGCTCTTTGTTATCCCCTCTCTGCACCTCCTGCACTGCCACATCATCCCCAAAGGTGCACTATCAGTTAGACCAGGGAGCAAAAAACCCTCCTGCAACCTCACTGCCGACCCAAGCCCCATGGGGGTATCCCACTGCTAAGTAATGCAGCCCCGAGCACCCCACACATCCAGGTTACCCATGGTGGCTGTGCTGGCAGACCCCACAGGACAGATGTGCTGGGGATGGGATTGTGGTTGGGACAAGGGTGCGTGGTGCGGTGCCGCGGGAAACGCGGAAATGAGGGAAGCACGAGGCCCATCTACACGGGACACTGGCACCGGGTGACCGTGTGTGCTGCAAGCTTGGATCCAGAAGTATTTTGCAGCCACTCCTCTGTATGGACGAGCCCAGCCTGGCTATTTGTTTGAGTGTTTGTGTTGGCAGCGAGTCCCCACAGCGAACCGAGGGTGTCATTTATCTCTGGCGGCAGCAGCGCTCGCCAGAGTGAGGAGCAATAGCAGCAGCCCCGGAGGCCCTGCATGGCAGAGGCTCGCTCTGGCCTTGCTTCACATTCCTCCACCTCTCACACAGTAACAAGGGCCTTGGAAAAGAGGCTGCTGCAGCCGAAGTGCCTTGGACAGAAACAGATGGTGCAGAAACTGCTGGGCGAAATGCATCACACTTTGGTGCTGCGGGAGGAGCACACTACCAAAGAGGGCTTGAGATGTCTGCTGACTCTACTTCCTTCTTGAAGTTTTGAAATGCAGCAGTGAAGAAAAATCAGCATTTTTCAGCAGGTTTTGGTTTGCTTCTGGGGTATGTGCATTCCTCCCATGAATCAGAAGCTGTGGCAAACACAATGTGCTGTGCCTCTGATGGGTACATACCATCCCCATTTCTTGCAGCTTGGTGGAGAACAGCAAGCTCTTCATTGTACAGGGGATGGACAAAGAAAGCCTTGTTGCCTGTGGGGCTCTGTCATGCCTATGTTTCTTTTCCACTTGTGCTCATAAGTCACCAAAGGGCCCATGCGTACCCATTGGAAATAAAAGTGTGAAACTAATAACTAAAAATATAAACTCTGGAGGGAAGGAGATGAGTCAAGAGGGAGGGAAGACCAAGAAAAGCCAGAGGGATGCAATTTACTGTGCCTGATTCATGATGCTGGCAGGGAGCTCTTTGCCAGAGCCAGATGAATCAGATTCCCTTTCAGTCTGTGATGGCACCACAGTTATTTTGGTGTCACCATGGGTAGAACAAGAGTAGATACTGGGAAGCATTACGGGTCAGAGAGTGAGTGTCTTCTGAAACTGAAGCAGCTTGTCATCTTAGCATTATACTCACTGAAAGAAGTAAAAGGAGAGAAAATGAAATATGCTGGTGCGTCAAGTCAGAGCTTCTCCTGAAAGCCAGGGAGGGTATTCCTCACCCAGACTGTGAGTCTGGCTCCTACAGGTTTTGTTTATCTCTGTCTCTTAATGGGGCCAGAGTAGATGCGGTTGCAGCTCAGAGACAAACATCTTGAGAAAATATTTCTAAGAAAAAGTGTAACTGAGCTGATATTTTGATTTAGAGCCTCAAAATTTGTGGACGATATTCAGCAGCTCGTAAGATGGAATGGACATGAAGCCTTTGGCATAGCAGATAAGAACAGAGGAGAAGGGATGCAACTGTAGTTACAGTGTTTTTCTGGATGTCACAGCTTGCAATGGAGCCCTGCCCAGGCACTTTCACAGCTCCAGCTGATCTCAGGAATGCACTTGTGTGTTATTCTCACACAGTGCAAAGATCAACCTGGCACCTGAGAAGCAGCAGTCTTGTGGTCCAGGTGTCCATTCAGCAAAGTACTAAGGTAGGTGTTTTATTTTGACCCTGTGCTTCAATCTGGTGACAATCAGGAGGCCATACACATTTGCTCAAGTGTCTTATTGAATGGAGTCTTTAAAAAATGGCCATTAGCTTCTGGGGATTTAGATTACACCCCCAAACAGGGCAAATAATAGGTTTAGAAAACATTTGTGCTAGTAAGACCTTTATATTTTGGGATTTGGCCAATTGCTACAGTTTGCTGATGCAGATTTTCTCTTCTACTTACTTGTTGTTCTAACTCAAAAATTATCTGTGAAAAGCATGTTCATCAACAACTGCAGAACTCTCCCAGCATTTTCCAGATGTCAGATCCAAGTGCATGCCTGCACTTGCCTGGCTAATAAAGAAAACTGGCAAATTTTTGTTTATCTGTTTCTCACCTGTGTCATCATGACAGTCAGCTAAAGCAGGGGCAGATTAATATAGCTGGCAGAGATGGGAGCTTACAAAACCAGCCTATTTTTAGCCAGCCTTCCTTCCATGCTGTGGAGGAAACGAGGCATTTAATATGCGCTGCTTGATGTGGGATTCATGGTGTGGTTTTCCCCACCCTTGTTCAGATGATCCTGCCTCATCACCACGCTGATATTCCTTTCTCAAACCCATATCACATGCCTGGGCAGCCAGCCAGCCTACCTGTCTGAGAAAAACAGAGCTGCTTTTCCCCGCCACACCCTGAGCTCTGAGGGTGATAACCCATTGTCGAGAAACATCAGCAATAACTGTTTGGAAAGCAGATGCCTCTCAAGTTTCACATGCAGCTGTCTTTCCCTGCTGCATCCTTTCCCAGCACGGACCTTGTTGTAGGTGCCATGGCCCCGCTCCTGCCCGGCACTCCCAGGCGCCAGGATCTGGTTGGTGCCATGGCGTGACCCAGTTCAGGATGCTCCCGTTGCGTGTCACCCACGGCAGCATCCTGTCACACCACCAGAAAACTGGTACCATGGAAATGACAGCCCATGTTCATAGCATGGGAGAATTTTGTTTCCTTAGCCATAAAAAACCCGAAAAAACCCAACCCAAACCTTTCTGCTGATCAGTGCGGAAAGCCTGGGTGTTGATTCTTGGAGTGCTCTGTTAGTGTTCTGGTTTTATTTGTTTCTATAAAGTAGCACCTAGAAGTCCCAAGAACGTCTCTGATGTGGTAAATAGAGTAGTAAGAGCCACAAAACTTGTTTGCTAAATAAGTAAATCTCTGCAGGCAGACAAACATTAAGAAAATGCTACTACTGGAAAAGTTGCATTGATAAAAGAAAATATTTTCACAAAACTATGTCATATATATTTTGAATAAATCTTATTTAAATACTGTCAGAGTGTAGTCCTAAAATATTTTCTATAACCTTATAACAATTCAATTAGTTAATCTATTCACCAGGTAATGAGCAGAGGGTTGGACTGTATCTTTTGTTGGGTAGAAAGATGTGGCTTATTCCTTGAGTTAACTCCTTGATTTCAACAAGGCAACTTAGGCAATAATAGGACTCAGAGTCTGACAAGCAATTTCTGACTTTCCATTGTTATGGAAAATATAATCCTAAACAATTTACAAGAGAAAACAGAAATAATCAAGCATTTTTTTTAAAAAAAGAACTCTCCACCTGTAGACTATCAAAATGTTTACAGACCGTGTTTTGTAGATTATAACTTCTATGGGAATAAATAGTGAGAAAATTTATTGCAGAATTTAGATAAACATAGTTTTTTGTATATTTTAGGGAGAAAAAGATACTGTAGAAATTTCAGATTCTTGGCATTTTTGTAGACACAACTTTAAGACTACAAGTTGCTAATTTTAAAACAGGTCAATCTCTGCATAAACCAAAGAGCAGATTTGTAATTTATTGACACTCCTCTGCCACCTAAGCTCTGTTTTGCATTACTCTTTAGACTCATTTCTCCAGTCATCACTGTTCTGCTTCGGCGATATTTTATATTAAAATGTGTATCTTTTCCCCTTTAAAAAAAAAAAAAAGTTGAATTGCTAATTTCCTCCTGCTCTGCAGTAGGGAAACCCAGGAAAATAAGCCCTTCTTCCAGAGTGCCGTGTTGTCCAGCCAACAGACCGAATACAGAGCATACGACACGTTGAATTTGCAAACATACACTGCACGGCACAGCTTTAGCTGTTGTAAATGCCGGGTGGATTGTGTCATGCAGGAGTCCTACTTCCTAATCACTATGAGAAATGAAGGGCAAGCTCGTGAATTAAGGCATGCAACCCGAAACAGGTCATTTAGACACAGCTTGAATTAATTCGTTTGCAAAGTCAAAGGCTTCTTTAAGCATAGCTTCAACATATGCAGGAAGGTTTAGAGGAGGTAACACAGGCTTTTCTTAACTCTATTTTTCCTTATCTGATTCATGCAGCATCAGAGAAAGCCACACCCCAGCAGCTGCAGGGTTTGCCGGGGGAGGCTGAGTCGCAGCGAGCAGAGCGCAGGAAAGCAGAAGCAGAATACAGAAAAGTATAGAAAATATAAGCCCACCACTGGCTGGAGATCCTGGCCAGTTAGGAAGAACTAGATGAAAGCAGTCACACATCTTGGTAGATTATGGTGGTGGTACAGCAATAACAAGAGAGGAAAACTTTGTCTTTTCAGAGGATCCCGGTGCAGAATCAGCCCCAGTCCAGAGGAGGAGATGGAGACTTTGTGATTCAGTGCTGCAGGAAAAGTGCAGCTAGACTGAAACTAAATGCTGACACACTCCTCAGCCTCTCAGTGAATATACATCCTTGGATGCCAACCAGATTATTCCGGGTTGCCCTGCATTGCATTATGCCTCACTGATCACTGCTTGCAGAGCTGGAGTTCAGGTCAGTGCAGAGAGAGAAGAGGAGTGATGTAGATGTTCCTCGCAGAGTCTGAAGACACTTAGGGAGATTGATGAAGGATGCCCAGGCTGCCCGATTGGCTGCTGCACTCCCCAAGCTCCAGCTGAGAGGCCACGCTGACAGGAGAGCACGGCAGCCTCCTGGTGATGGAGAGAGACAGGAGTGGGATGGGGATGGAGAAGTGTTTCTGCATGCTTCCCTGAGACATCTTTACAAAGCATGGAAATCATGCTGCCCATTCCCTATGTAACCAGCCTGGGGCCAAAACCAGCTGCCGTGCAAGGATGCACATTGGGTCTGATCCAGCACCCACTGAGATCAGTGGGACAAGTTTCCCTGATCCTAGGGAAGCTGAGGAGAAAACAAGAGCAACTGGTGTGAGTCAGGAGGCCAGTGCTGCTAAAGACAGGGAATTTGCCCATACCATCACCCCTGTTTGCTGGCTGTGAGTATGGCAGTGATCTGTGTATGGCAATGAGCACAAGTCAGGAAGGGACTTCAAGGCTTCACGCTAGAGTTGGCTTTCGTATTTAAGGCAAGGAAGGCAACCCATGTGGCTGTACTGCTTTTGGCATCCACCTCAGACCATGCCTAGCCCTTAGTTCATCTTGTGGAGCGTAACCCCCACGACACCAGTTAGCTTGGCCCAGCCAGGTGTGTGGGGATTTGGTGCCTCAACGATCACAGGAGAGGCGACTCCCACCAGAAGTCAGGTCTGTGGACTTCTGGGGCCAGGGTTCAACTCCCATGGCTTTAGATGGCTACAGAATAA
This sequence comes from Atrichornis clamosus, assembly GCA_013400975.1. Taxonomy (NCBI): domain Eukaryota; kingdom Metazoa; phylum Chordata; class Aves; order Passeriformes; family Menuridae; genus Atrichornis; species Atrichornis clamosus. Next base: position 53,882 of record WBMZ01003045.1, read on the forward strand.
AAACTTAATCCCGTGTCCCATAGTAGTCAAAGGACTGTAGTCATCCAACCACATGGCTATGCACCATCTCAGCACAGGCTGTGGAGGCACCACTTGGGTAGGAGCAGCAGTGGCAAGTGGTAAACATTTTGTTCAGTGTATCTCTAACATTTATACTCTGCTAACTGTGCCTAATGGCATAAATCCTTGAGCATCTGAGCTAATCCAAGGCCTCAGTTTGCCATTGCTCAAACGTGGCAAAGATGGATCAGAAGATAGAGCGGTGACTCAGGGATTCTCTCTGCGCATAGGATGTGGTTTCTCTCTATTTGCAGAACCAGCTGATCTAGGGAGCAGTGTGGCATCTGACAAGTGAATTATTCTTAGTGCAGTAGAGGAATAAAAATCCATGTGTTATTTCCTACTGTTGAAAGCCCTTTAAAGATACCCTTTTGAACATAGTAAAATATTTAGTGAAAACGACAACAGTTCAAGTAAAAATGCAGATGCAGCACATGTACACGCACACGCAGGAGAACAGCTCAGCTGGAAGATCTCCTTATTTACCCATTTTAGCCATAACTTTGCACCTACAAAGTCAAAATACTTCTTGTAGCAGATATTTTCAGTTAGCTTTATTTTTGCTTCTGATATGGGTAGTGATTTCCTGTAAAATGCAGAAAGTATGCAGGATAAGGAATGCACCAATATGTCACCATCCAGCACAGGAAGCAGCAGGGCAGGGCCTGGAAGAGATACATAACTGGGAACTAGATTTAAATGAGGTTTCAGAGCTTGAAGAATGACATGTGCAGTAGGTAGTCCAGCACTGTGCTGCCAGGCACCTCAGCTCTCTGCCTGGGCTGCTGCCTCGTGCTGAACACAAATACCCTCTGGAGGTACCTTGTTTCTCTTGCCCAAGAGGTTGGATGTCTCCTGCATGGGCCCACAGCTGCTCTGTGGGGGAATTTCAGTCTGTCTCAACTCCTGAGCCTGCTGAGCCACTGGATCTCCAGAGATGTTTTGTTATGTGTCCTTGGAGCATAATTTACCCATGGTAGCAGGTTTGGGTTTCTCCACCTGCAGTGGTTTAGGGTGGCACCCACTTTTGTCATAGCACACCAGTCCATGGAGCACTCTCCTGGCATGCACGTGGTCTGGGTTTAGTTCTCACCTTGCTCTGCAAGGGTTTGGATCCATATTTTCCTTCTCTCAGAAGAACCAGAGACATAAATATGGAGCTGCATTGTGTCTGGAAAACATTTTCTCTTGACACCATTAAGAAAGCTCTGTGTCTCTTGCTTGCTGAATGCATTCCACCAATCTTCACAAATGTAGGTGAAGAGAAAGTGACAGCCTCTTCAGGAAGAAAATGGTCACAAATCAACAGCTCCTTGTCCTTGGACCAGATGTCACCACAGTGGCAGTCACTGCTGAAACATGGTCTGAGGTGCTGATAGAAGCGACAAAGATTTGGAACTGCACAACCACAAAGACCTGCTGGCCAACCTCTGCAGGGTCACAGCTCAGCCTGTCCTCCCTAGGCTCTTCCCAGCCTCCTTCTGCTTTCTGCAAGCATTTTCAATCTGTGAATAGGGCTAATGCTACAGTTTTCTGATCACACCCTTTCTCTGTAAAATCCAAGTGTCTTGTCCTTGGAAAATGTCCTCTCTCCTTATTGCTCATTACGTTTAAGCAGGTGGAGATGCCCCCAGGGCTGGCAGCTGGGTCTGATGGCCTCAGGGCAAGTGTGTCATGGAAATATCCACAGATGACAGAGGAATAGGGAAAAGCAATTGCAATGTGCTAATGCTCCCTCAGGGGTTGCGAGAAAAAATGAGATAGACAATACCAGACCTTTCTTGTGACATTTCGCACCCGTGAAGAGTTGTGGTGGGGGAGGAGCAGCCCTTGGTGCAAGTGCCCCCCTTGTGATTTGGGAAAACTGCCTGTCTGGGGGCCTTTCTCCATGTGCTGTGCAGCCTTGGTGCTCTGTATCCCTTCACTGCTTGTCATGTACCCGGGGCCAGGCTGAGTTGGACATGGAAGGGCCTGACCAGGCCACCAGCTGAGCAATGTCCCAGAGCAGGGCAAAGTCATTAGCTGTCAGGAGTTTGGTGGTGTGGTTTTCCTGGGCCCTGTGTTTCCCACCGTGTCTTCAAAGACCCAAAAGTGAGGTGCTGGGGGCAGTATGTTTGCAGACTTAGGTGGAGAGTGACTGAAGTGTCTTTGGTTTTCAAAGAGGGACATGTACAGTGCGAGTTAATTATCGAGGATTTTTAAATAGTGTCTGGAAAGGGAAATAAACCGCTGAGGGGAGGTTCCTCTAGCAATGGGCGTTGCAGACACACACACACACACCTTTCCATTAGTACTTAAGGAGCCTGGAGGATGGATTCAGTCCAGTTTCTCCATTTCCTTTTGTACACAAAGGTGCATAATGCCCATCCAGCCACCTCAGGGCCCCTAGACATCTGCATGGGGCTGGCAGATCTGACACAGGACCCCGGATAAACCAGTTCCCTTCCAGAGAGGCCAGCTGAGGCAAGGTAGCATATCCTGGTCATCTCAGAGAGCACCATTTGCCTGCGTTTGGACAGCTGGACCTGGCCAAGGAGGCTGCACTTTGACATTGTTAAAGCTGAGTCAACCCATCTGTTCTGGATCTTGACAATTAGAATGATGGGTAGATTGAAATTGTTCAGAGATGCATATTTATTTTTCTACATTTACTCCTACTTCTTTTGTTTGAATTACTCTTTCCCTTGCAATTGAACTTTACCAAACAGTGCAGCACAAGTGAAAATGTGTCCTCAAAGGAGCTGTCCTGTGTGTGCTGCCTGGATAGCAACACCTCATTGGGCTTCTTGTTGAAAACTTCCTTCTCTGGATCCACTTCATGTCACAGACTCCTCCAGTAGGATTTATGGCTCTGACCTGGCACACCTCGTTCCCTCTGTGTTGTTGGAGGAGGAGCACAATGTGCAGGAGCACAATGGCAGGGTGAGGTCAGGGCACAGAGCTGATCTCCCTCCCCAGCTGGTCGATTCACACAATAACACCATAGTGTTGCCAAAAATATAAATACTACCAGAAAGTAGGGGCTAGAAATATACTTCCTAGAGGTATCACAGAGTCATAAAATAGCTTGGTTTGGAAGGGACCTTTAAAGGCCATATAGTCCAAACCCCTGCAATGTGCAGGGACATCTTCAACTAGGTCAGGTTGTTCAAAGCCCCACCCAGCCTGACCTTGAACACTCCCAGGGATGGGGCATCCATCACCTCTCTGGGCAACCTGTCCCAGTATTTCACCAATTTCATTGCAAAAAACTTCTTAATACTTCAACTTTTAGTTTAAAACTTTCCCCCCATGTCCCATTACTACATGTCCTTGTAAAAAGTCCCTCTCCAGCTTTCTTGGAGCCCCTTAAGGCACTGGAAGGCCCTCCAAGGTCTCCCCAGAGCCTTTTGCTCTCCAGGCTGAGCAACCCCTGCTTTCTCAGCCTGTGTTCATAGGACAGATGCTTCAGTCTTCTGATCATCTTCGTGGCCTCCTCTGGGCCCGCTCCAGCAGGTCCATGTTATATCCTGAGCAATTCCTCCAGATGTCAGCTGGGTCAGCCCTCACCCTGTCTCCACACACCTGTGTGTTCAGATGACTTTGCTGTAGGCCACTGTGTGTGGGAGGAAGAATTCCAGCTGTCCTTTTGCTTTGCAGTTTTCATACTACTGGAAGGTTGACGAGGCTGAATGCCTCCCTGATCCTCAAATACATGGACAAAACATGGGGAACATAGCTCGTGCCTTTGAAACTCAGAGCCAGGGGAAGGCTGCTCAGCCACTGGCATCTTGTCTCAGTGGGGCCGGCTGCTTGAGACTTGCAGGGTCTTCTCCAGCCCTCCAGCTGCTCTGCCACGGCACATTGCTGAAGTGGGAGCAGCTTCTTCATTCCCATGGGCCCTGATGTCACTGTCACCCTGCACTGTAAATTTACAGGTTGCACAGCTGTCTCCCAGCCTCGATTCCTACATGCTTCTCAGCATCTGCACTCTAGCATCCAAATTAATATCCTTGCTCCTTTGAAAGCCCAGATTCCTCTCTCTTCATTCTCTTCTTGCTCTCAGAGTCCTGCTGTTCTTTACCATTGACCCTCAGTTGTTAATTACTGTTCATATGGTGCTGCCACTGCCTGAGCAATTGTGGAAAATGGGTGGCAAGAGATTTTTCTACTGAGGTCTGTTGGGATCAGAGGGAAGCTGCATTGCCCTGAGAAACGTTCACAGTGCCATGTCCAACAGAAGGTCCAGCTAGCCCCTCCACAGCCTCCCCTCTCCCCTTCAATGGCCTCCTGAAGTGTACCCATTCTTATTTGCTATATGTCTTCTGCTTGGATTTATAGTCTGGCCAGTTCAGCTGTTTGAGATCCTGCAAGACCCTGCAACATCTCCTGAATTACCAGTTGTCTTATTAGTTATATCTGCCTCTGTGCTTTTTTCCTAGAATGTTTTACTTCATTTTCTAGGTGATTGTATGTTTTAGTCTACGTGACATGGACCAGTTCCAGTGACTTTTCCCACCTCACTTTTGTGATCTGGTATCTGCTGAGTTACACAATCTCCTCTGCCGGTAACATTCAGCTCATCACTCCCCCAGGTAAAAATCTGCTTAGGGAGCTGCTCTCATCTCAGATGCACAAACCTTTTCTGGCACAAATGCAATGGGAAAGTAAGGCAACAAAGTTCCCTGGAGCCAAATGAGTGTCATTCATTCCTGCCATGTCTTGCTGTTTCAAGCAGTACTGCAAGAACAAAACAGAGAACTTAGGAGCAAGTTTAGAAGTTGTCTGAAACTGTTCCTACAGGCAAGCAAAGCTAATAATTGTGCATGGAAAAATTAGATACAAAACATTAAAATATTTTGCCTGAGATAAAAAAATAGCTTCTCAACTTTGTCCTTCCAGCCCCGTCCCTCCCTTTTAAATTTGTCTGTGATTTGCTCCACTGTTGGAGCTGTGCACGTGGAGTATCCAAAGTGAACATGCAAGACACTCTTGGGTTCTGCTGCAGCCTCCCTGATGCAGAAAGAGCCCAGGTGCAGTGGCCTTTAGCATGCACAGTCCAGATGCATGAAAAAATGGACCTTTTCTAAGAAAATTTGGGGCAGCTGTTTACACTGCTGTTTTACTTCTAGCCTGAGATCTTTTGCTTTAGTCACTTGAGATCACACCATTTTGCTGAACTGAGTGTAGACTTCAGAATATGGTTCCTGACTGTAAAGGATCTTGTTATGTGGGTTTGTTCTTTTCTTTAAACATGTATGTATTTAATGCATGTATGTGAGCATGTATTAGTACATCCTTGGAGTGGGGAAGGAAGAAAGTATGTGGCGTCCAGTGGATTTCTGTACGGTCATGTTTTGATGTCCTGACTCAGCTGTTCTTCTGGCCAATCTGTACGGACCAGCTGTTCAAAGCTATTTAGGCACTGGACATCTTAATATAGTTCAGCATCTGTCTCAGGCTGACTGAGGACTGGGCAAGACCTGTAGAGACTTATCCCTCCATGGCTGTCATTTGTAAAGACACTGGCTTTTGCTGCTGATATGACTGGGCCCTCTGTGCCTAAATGTCTTCTTTTTTTTTTTTTTTGTTGGGAAAATTTCTGCTATTGCTCTTTTTACCTTTAAGAAGAGGCCCCTCTCTGTTCTCTGATTTAACCTCCTCCCAATAAGTCTTTAGGTGGAAATCAAGGCTTGGACAGAAGAGACTTGACTGCTTTAAACCATGGGAAAAACTTAGGCCAGGTTTAGTCTCCTGCACTGTCATCACACTATAGTAATGCAAAAGTGCACTACAGATACTCCTAGTAAAATACATTTGCTTTCAGGCTTCTTTTTTAAGACAATCAGGTGTAACACCTCAGTGTTTTACCTAGAAAGACTCTTAGTTCGTGTTCCATTGAAATAGCTTTGAAAGTTTCATTAAAAGGTATCTGAACATTTCTGAGTGAAATATATCAACCTCAACTATATCAAAGCTTTCATTTTTACAAGAAATTATCTTCATACTCTGATTTGTCCAGTTATGAGGATAGTTCCTTTTTCTGTTTCAGGCTTTTGAGTCGCAGAAAATCAATTACAGAAATTTCTTCCCTTTCACAAGGACACATTTTTCATTGTTATTTTCCATAGGCTATGAAGAGGTACTGCGAGTTCGGAAAAATGTCCGTTGATTAGCTAAAATCTGCTAGTTTTCCACATCTCTGTTTCCCAATCTCCTCAGCTGAAGAGAAAATATCAGTGCAGAAAGACCTTTTCTTCCACAGTGGTCATATCAGTGCTCCTCCATTCACCACTCTGAAGGTGATGATCTATTTGCTACCTGGGTGACTTACGTTGCACAGATAGAAATGATTCGGAGGCTGCAGGGCTGAGTGTTTCAGGACTTCAACTCTTATGTTTCCCCATCCAGTTTTGATTGGAATCCTGTGGAGACTAGGGGAGATGGACATGTAGAAGTGGGAGTCACCAAGGCCAACAAGGAGCAGTAAGCCAGAAGAAAAGTGCACAAATGAACAAAAAGCTGGGAGAAGTTAGTATCTGAGTTAGTATCTGAATCAGAAGGCACCCTCAGTAACTGAGGATTGTAGGAATACCTGCAGTGCTTCAAGTTACAGCTGTGTCACAGCTCAAGCCGGTGGCTCCCAGGGGAAGTGCTAATGTAGGATAAAACTCTCTAATGGTTAAGGTATTGGCAAGAAAATTCATCCCTGCTCAGGACTCCTCTGCTGAGGTGATAAGAGCATTGAGACTTCAACCAGTATAGACCTGGGGTCGGTCTTTTCCCACTGCAGATCCGTGAACACACAACTTAGCAGTGGTGGTGTCCCTGTGACTCCATGGGGGTGACACAAATCCCCACTGGTGGCCAGGCTGGGACGGGGCCCCCAGCAGGGGCGTGAGTGGCAGAGGGGCAGGGGACCTGTCCGGCTCCGGGATGCCGCTGTCACTGTGGCCGCCGCCGGCTCCTGCACGCTGCTCACCCAGTGACACCCAGTGCCTGGCGTGGGGTTAGGAGCTGCCGTGATTTCCGCACTTTGCCTTTGCCTCTGGAAGGGGGTCGCATGGTTCTCTAAATGATGCTGCTTCGAACAAACAAAGCAAAACAAACAAAAACATTTGCTCGGTTCCTCTGTCATTTCCCGAGCGGGCGCATTCGCCTCCGTCCTACTTGTGGCCGTCGGCCAGCGCCCGGCTCTGTGCAGGAAATCTGCCTCGAACAACGCGTGAGCGCTGCCGAGACGTGCACTGCTGGTCCCCCCAGCGTCATCGCTACTTGTCCTCGGGAGATCGAGCTGTGCGCCGTGTTCTTCCCCGAAGGCCGGAGCACTTCCATATCGCGCAGTAGCTGTGCTGGGGACAGAGGAGGGACAGTGCCCGGGGCTGCTGCTAGAGCGGGACAGAGAGGGCTGCAGGATGGTTTCGGTGTTGCAGCCTCCGTCACATCCGACGGAGCTGTTTGCTGTGAGCTCGGCAGGCGCTGTCACGGTGGGGAGAGCTGTGACTCACACGGGGTCGGATGTTTGGAGCACGGCACGGGCTCAGCTTCCCGGAGACCAGGGACTGCGGCCAGCGCTGTGGCTGCTCTCTGCGAGCGAGGGGCTTCACCCTTCTGCTGCTCGTGCTGTAGACGCACCTTAGGTCGGCTCTGGGGCCCACCTCTGCTCACTTCTCGGGGTGGAGCTGCCACATCTTGTGTGTTAGCAAGATCCTTCCTGACCCGCGGGCTCTCAAAGGGTTGAGGGGAGAGCGTTTTTTTCCTGCTTAAAAGAGGCCAAACCCTGAAGCCCTGAAGGAGGTTTCCTGCAGACTTTACTCTCCCTGGCAGTGAGAGCTGTGCTCCTCCAAGCCCAGGCATCCCCTGTCCCACCAGGATGGGGACTGGCCATGGACGTGGGATTTTTTGCCCCTTTTTTTTTCACAGAGGAGAGCAAGGAAAACAATCTCTGAGGAAGAAGAGAAAAGGTGATCCTGCTGTCTGCTGGGATTTCAACCTGGTCCTCAACAAGGCAGGAGCCTTTCAACAGGGCTGCTGCTATTTTTCAGAGGTGCTGTACCTCTGCAAAGGGAAAACATGAGAGTGACTCAGCTGCTGCCACAGGGACTTACACTTTCAACCAGACACAGGGAAGGGACAGCCACGCCAGCAGAACACATGCACACACCTTCAGCTGCAGCCACTGCTCTTCACCTGCCAGAAGAGTCTGGGACCGGTTCCCTGTCTGATGTTAACAGGGGCTGTGGTTTGCACAACAGCATCATCTCTGGCCACAAGCCAGCCGGAAGGGCTCTCAGGGAGAGCTTTTCTCCTTGGATGGCCTGACACTTTCGGGCAGCCTGCGCTATTTTCCAGAAAATAGAGACAAAAATCAAATGCATGATGCTCTTGAACTGATCTCCCTTGGAGATCTCTCTAGGCTTGTGAACAATAAGATGGTCCTAAACAGAAAAGTGGTCACAAAGCTGAAGAATATGTATGACTGGAAGAGAGAAAATGGTGGGTGGGAGGGTAACTGCAGTACTGTCAGAGATAATGGACTCCCTAAGAAATAGCCTCCTGCTGCTCTGTGGGGAGTGAGGACGTCTCAGCACAGCACTGTGCCTTGCAGAGATTGTGGGCATTCAGGCAGAGCCTCTGTTGAGTCGCTGCTGGCACAGAGCCCTCTCCAGCAGCCATCGAGGGTCTGCTGGCCACCTGCCCTCTGCCCTTCTCCTGGTGTCCACTGCAGTGGCCCATGAAGCACGCTGGTTTCTTCACACTGTCAGTGGCTGACATTGCCACAGGAGTGTCACCAGCCAGCACAGGGTATTACCTGAACACTTGTCCCTCAATGGGACCAGTGTCCTTTTTAGGATTGCAAGGAGACACCTACACCCAGCTGGGATCCACCACCCAGGGCCCTTTCCTGAAGGCAAGTGCAGACACACCACCTTTCACGGACCTCAACAGAGCTGCATCTTTTCTTTCTGAATTAATTCATTCCTCCTTGTCAGTGAATACACAGAGTCTGGAGAACTTGCTCTAAGAACTGGGGGAGCCAGATTTGCGCAGTGATGGGATTCAAATCCATGCTTGCTCACCAGGTAGTCCAGTGGGGGCTGGTGGGAATTCCCATCACATTTCCTGAAAATAGGTCTGCTGTGCAGCAAGGAACTCAGACTCTGATCAGATAAAGAAGGCACCACGGCAAATATGACTGTGATTTAGTGGTCAAGGAAAGTAGGTGACTGCCAAGCCTTGTTGTGCATTTTGCATTAAATATTTAGCACATGAAAAAAGGAAATGGTTTTCTGGAGCAGAGTGCACCTTCTTCTAGGTGAGTCCTTGACTGCTAAACCATCAGTCATCATTTTTCACCCTCTGTATGTGCTGAGGTTTCTTTCCTTTCTGCAATCTGAAGGAAAAAGAGTGACCTGTCAGAAGTAATTTGCAAAATATTAATTAGGGAATACCAGAATAACATCATCCAAACACTGCTTTTTGGTGAGCTTACAGGATTTTTGTTCTGGCTCCAGCTTGCAGGTTTTTGAGTTTTTTCATTATGCAAGACTGTCCTAAAACAAATGAAGTGAAATACTCTTTCTTGTAAACTGCCACACCTCTATGAAAAGCAAAGGTGTTAATATGGCTGTTTTCCACTCTGCTTCTCTGCGTGGTTTTGGTGTGAACTCTGAGCAGCCAAAGGTACAAAGAGATCCCACAGCTTGACGGGAGAGGTGGGTACCTCCAGCTGCAGCACAGGGCAGCATTTAACAGCAACTCTAATTATCCAGAGGGGTTGCTGAGAGAGGCTGCTGTGGTTTCCCTGCGGCAGTAAGCCCTGAAATGAAGGCTGTTGTCTTTGGGAAGGCTGAAGGTTGCCTGGCATCGATCAGTGGGTAAGAGTCAGCACATGGGTGTTACAACGAGGAGACAGGGGGTGCAGGGCTGGGGACCAGTCCGGGAGCAGGAAAGTGAGGAAGAGGAGGAACCTCAGGGAGGAAGCCATGGCTCAAGGAGGGAAGTGTACAGCCAACAGGCAGGGTCAGGGATGGGCTGTTAGAGGGAACAGTGTGTTGGAAAATAAAATAATTTGGCTTTTCTGTTTTAAAGAAAAATAGTGCCCTCTGTGTAAGTCCATGCTGGGACACCCTGTCCAACCCTGCTCTGAACTTGGGTGTGTGACCAGACGTGATCTGGTGGGAGCCTTGTAGAGGTCTGTTGTAAATACTGCTTGCAGGAGGTATTCCTACCAGAGGAAGAGGAGTTGTGCCAGGAGCAAAACTGGGGGACAAAGCCCCACTGACACTGACAATGGGGTAAGGGCAGGACCATGGTGCCCAGCTCCCACACCTCAGGGCCACCCTTGCAGCACAAATGCACCTTCCCTGTGCGCACCCCAGAGCTCTGCTTTATCTGTAATTCGTTTTGCATGATTAGCTTGACATGATGTAACCCCTGTCCTTGTGACTCAGCACGCCAAATATAAGCATCAAATGACTACAGAGTCATCTGATTTACAGGAGTCTCTCTTATAACAGCTCATTACCGAGCCAGCAAAGTATCTCTGAGCCAGCCAGAGGAGAGCAGATTGGAGAGGTTATGAAAGCAGATGTTGGGAAGACTTTTCTAGCCAGGCCTGCAAAACCATCTCCTTACAGCTGATGAGCAAAATCATCCTGCCTTACCTTTTAGGTTTTCCCTTCTCACTTCACTTTGGCTCAGGAAGCCAAGCTGCACCAATCAAAGCCACCTGAGGAATGGTTCGAATGAGGTTGTTTAAAGCCAAGCTGAAATGAAATCGGGCTGAGAGCTGAGTGATGGAAGTAAAATTTTGCTCCAACAGAGTGTGAGACCAAGGGAAACTCTTGGACCTGCGGCTCTGCCAATGGCAGAACTTGCATGCAGTGTCTCTGCATCTCTGCTAGCTTGTCCTTTCATGAATCTCTTGGTGGTCAGAAACTCCAGTTGGCTGTGAACTATATTGTTCCCACACAGGACCTCTGTATTTATTTTATTACTTGAAGAGAGCCAGATCACCAAAAGTTTTTCTTAAATCACCCTACTGCACTTTACAGCTCACGCCTTAAAAATGCTGGATCAGCTCAGTGACTTGGGTGGGTAGCTGAGGCTACAACGTTTTCTGAATTATTACAGCTAAAACTACTACCATGGAATACTACCAGGCACTGAATGTGCTATTTGACTGCAAAGCACCTGTTTGGCATCACCTGTCTTTAAGCTGTTAGGAAAGGAAATGGAGACATTCAAAAGTGCAATGCCACTGGCACTCAAATCTTGCCTCATCTGATGCCCTCTGTCACGTCCATTTCCCTTTCTGTGCTTGTGCAGGTCTGTCTGTGCCCTGAAAACAAAAATTTAGAGGGGTGAGGCTCCAGCTGCTCTCAGAGAGCTTGTACTTATGGATACAGAAGACACGTGCCCTAAGCCTTTCTCCACACGTACAATGCAAACACCTCTCTACAGGGTATTTCCCTTATCTCCAGGCTGTAGGATACTTGGGATAAGGGTTTTCCAGGAACAGAGATGGCACCCAGGTCTCACCACAGCTAGATGGGTGTACCTCCTGTCCCTTATGGCCACAGAGGAGACAAAAGGGTTTTATTCCAGATCTCTGGGCTTTGCCCAGCCCCACTTACAGCTGCACCCTTGTAATGTCCATGTTCCCTGCCTGCATATCTCCTCAACAGCAGATTGCCGTGATGTAGGAAACACAAGTAAGGGATTCAGTTTTTAAGGAAAATAAAGAATGCTTGGGTGTATGGTAATCCACGGCTATTTTTCATTCTCTCTCACTCGTTTTATGCAAAGCTGTCACGGGAGACATCTGACAGAACCTCTTGGGCTTTGTCCATGTATGACCATTGTTTGTATTTTAAAAAATAATCCTGGAAATACTTTGCCTAGTTCACATGATTTATTGCTTCAGGATAAGATTTTCTGGAAATCTGTGAGATCCTCCAGGATCAAAGCAGCCTAGCAAAGGCGAGGTGCTGTTATCACTATGTCTTCAGTTGCCTTACTTTCCCCACAGGTAGAAGTAATTGTGCATGCAGTTTGTGTCTGGAGGCAGTATATTCTACAGAAATGCCACTTATTACTGCATTGCTTTTCATCTGCAGAGGGGAAAAGTGATGTGAAAATGCCTGGAGGAGAAGAAATGTGGTAATATGAATCTCATTTTACCATGCCTAAAAGAACCTCATGCAGACAAGGAGTTGATAAAAGAGAGTCAACGCTGAATAAAAATTCCCAATTAGAGCCCTATCAAAAGCAGCACTTCCATGGTGAGGTGGGTTAGCTCTCCCTGCTTTTACTGAAGTCTGTGCTACTATGTGCTGGCTTGGCTCTTTTATAATCTGTCTGTACGTCTCCCATCTTGAAGCTGTGGATTTCTTTCCAGGTACCTGCATGCCACTTCCAGCAGCTGGGTGGCCAGAATCTCTGAGTGCTGGTAACTGGGCAGAGGCACTGCGAAGTCATTGCTCCGAGGCAGAGCACTGGAACTTCCCAGTCCCAGGACAGAGAGTTTTTTGCCATCACTTTAAATGGAAACATCCCGTTAGCCCTGAACTCGATAGAAGCAGATAGTGCTCAGCAGCTCAGCCCTGGCTTGCAGCAATCTGGGGACAGAAGTCTCGTTTTCAGTGCTGGGCTTGGAAAGCAGCACACAGGTGGAGGTAAGGCATGTAGCTGCTGCTGTGGGGCCCAAGGTTTTGGGGAGGGCTGAAAGACTCCAGTTTGGGTTGTCTGCTCCCCATGGACTGGGGCGCAGCCCTGGTTTGCACCAACCATCACAACCCTTGTGCAGCAGGAGGTGTTCAAGGCCATTCCCCATTGAGCAAGGGGCTCGTGCTGGGATGCTCAGCCTGGGGTCTGGCAGCTCTCCTTTAGTACCAGCTGCCTCTGGCACTGAGTATCAGCTGCTTCTCTCCTTCCTTGCACCACGGAAACCTATGGGGCAATTCCTCAGGCAGGGACATGAAGTTGCAGGTTCACTTTCACCCTGTCTGCCCTGGAGTTTGTCCTTGCAGTGCATAGTGGTGGGCTTCAGATTTACTTGCTTCCTCCAACCCATTGCACTTGAGGCGGTAAAGAATAAACAGCTTTAGCAAAATCCTGCTCTGATCCCCTCAGATCCGGTGCCCTCCCTGACACCTGCTTGTTCTCAGCACAGAGCTCCTTATCAGCAGAGTCTGACTGATAACCCGGGGCAGTGCCACTGGGGGCTGTGTTACGTGCACCTTGGCCACACACGTGCATGCACACACACACATTCCTGCCAAACAGGAGGCAGCAGTGAAGCTGCCAGTGAGCTGGAAGGGACCTGAAGGGCTTTCAGGGAAGAATTGGGCATTTAGGAACTCCTTTGCATTCAATCTCTTCCTCCAGTTAACAGCGCATTTCTAACATCTGATTTTCCTCTCAGCAAATTCGTGTCACCTGCTCTGACAATTATTTCTGATTTCACCCAGGGTAGACTTCTGCTGGGCCATTTACAAGTGGCCTGTCACAGGGTGCCATAGATCCTGCTGTTGGAGTGAGCACTCCTGATTTATGGGGTGTGCCTCCGCTAAGAAATTACTCGTTTACATTCAGGTGAAAAAATTTTTCTTCATCCTCTCAAATTTTATCACAGCATCATCAAAAATAAGGGCTGAAAGGGATTTCTGAAAGTCATCCAGCCCTGGAGCAGAGCCAGGACAGATTGAGCATCTAAACCCCTTTGGACTCTACTTGGCCCCAGTGTAAGGGCACAGCCACACAGTCACAACATTGCAGAGTAGCCACTGCTCTGGAGTAGGCAACTTGCAGGGTTTGCCTCACCTCGTATTTCGGGAGCTCCAGGGCAGACCTCCCTTTGTACCTGCAAAGGTTTAGTTTTACTGTGTGTCTGCAAGTAAAGATGTCTCCTTCAAACACGCTCCTGATGGAGAGGTTTCGCTGGGAATGTTTGATGTCATAAGACAGAAGCAGCGTCCACATCTGCACCTGCAGAGTCCTGGGGGTCACAGGGGAGTGGGAGCAGCAGGCACAGCCGTGTTTGGCCAATGGGGGTTGGTGGATGAGCAGGCGTGGCAGGAGGGAGATGTCACTGCAGGGAAGGGTGCTCCCATCCCTCCATCTCAATCTGCCCAGCAGGACCACTGTCTTTCCACCATGCTGCCACGTGGTAACAGCACCAGAAAGGTGCACTCAGCATCCAGCAAACGTGCTGTGAGCAGCAGGGTGGTGGTTCCCACGTGAGGGCCTGTAGGAAGAGATTGGTGCCCATGGTACCACTGCCTCGCATGCCAAAACACAGATCTCCTTCTTCCCACAGAAGGATGAGGGTGTTTAAAACAGTCCCTGTGCTCCTGATAAGGTGTGCATCTTCTCAACAGTCACCAGGTTTCCAGGCAGATGCATTTTGTAGTTTCTACAACAGCTGGGTGGGAAGCTGCATGTTGCCAGTGTTACTGCTGTGTGAATTCCTTTTTCAGATGTTTATTTGTTTTGCCAGTGTCCTTAATGCGTCCTTGCTGTAGGTGTAGCTTTAGTGCCTATAAAAACCTACAGAAATTTCAGCAAGGGCATCTGATCCTATGTTAGGTTGCAGGAATAGGGAGTGTTTTTCAACTGGTGCTTGAACTTACAGCCCCACAGACCTCATTTGCAAGGCCTGCGTCTTCCCTCTTTCCGTAGGAGTGTTGACATGGCCCTGCTGTGGCATCAGCCGGTGGCTCAGGGATGTCAGGGGAGCACACCTAGATGATGCATGTGTTGTTGATCCCGGGAATCATTCCCTGGAATTTGTCCAGGGCAGGGATTCACTCTTTTCCAAAGCAATGCCTTGCAAAAAGCGGAGTCATGTGGAAGGTTATGAGATGTAGACAAGGGACAAAGTTAGGGGGGCTTAGTTGCTTGAGCCTGCTCACTTTTCATTTAGGTCATGGAAACAAACAGTTTGGCCTCAAGTGTGAGGTGTTGCTGCTTCCCCTTGCTTCTGCAGTTTCAGGATCAAGAACATTTCTTTATCTGCAATTTAGCATCTACACAGAGTGCTCAGACTGTTGTATTTAGTAATGCGCTGCTGAGAGAGGAGGCTTTGCAGTCTGAAGCACATTTAGCAAAGTGTATAAATGTGGGGAGGGGAGGAAAATCCCTGAAGACATCACTTGTATAACTATGCAACATAAAAATTTAAGCCACTTCAATAAAGTATACACAAATAGTTTACAGTCTGTCTTCAGCCCTAGCTGCTCTACTGTGATTTCTAAATAGAATATGATTAATGTTAAAAATAATCCAATATATGAATTCTGTCTTTTGGATTGTTTTTACAAGGTCAAAGGCCATTATTGCAGTAATTGAATAATCCCACAGCCCTTTGCTCCAGACATTCACTATGGAAACTAAGCAATGAGGACTGGCTATTCTATTTTCCAGTAATCCAGACAGCATTTTAATGGGAAAGAAAAGTCTGATGCAGTTAAAAGCCCCTCTAAAAGCAGATTATGGGGAAAAAATAGATGCTCGGATGAGATGTATGCTGGTGATTCACTTCAAAATACTGTAATTGTTAAAGACACTGATAATCACTTTGGCAGGAATGCAAAGACCTATAAATGCTCTTTTCCCTGTGTTCTCTAGATTGAGAGACAAGGGGGAGGGCTGTTTTCTTTCCATGAGACCAGTGGAAAGCACATATTTTTAAAGTAGAAATCAGGGTTTTTTCTGAGCGTGTTTGAAACTCTCAGATAAAAAATACTCTGCTGTTGGAAAGTTTGCATGTCATATTTAGACCACAGTGTTTATTAATTATAGGATAGAATCATCTGATGACTCTAGCTGAGATTGTGACATAGTGTGCTAAGTATTATATACACATCGTGCAGTGAGGTGTAAACACAGCCAGGGACACCTGCACTCTAAGTAGCCTTGTAGCTGAACACTTTATTTCACCTGTTTTAACACCCTTGCGAATCCGTTGACTCCTGTTGAGATGCTCTTCACTTACCTCAGCTTAGGATGGAGACAAATCATAGGCAAATTTTGTTACTCTTATTTTATCTTAGAAAGGGGCAGGGAAAAGGCAGCTTATATGTCTGAAGTCACAGGAGGAATCTATGGAAAAGCTGGCACTGATTCTAGATAGCGTCTAAATGTGAAAAACTGTTTTTTTCCTGTAAGAAACAACCTAAGGTCTTTTCAAGATGAGTGAGAGTTAGCCAGAAACACCCAGGTGTTGGGGTGAGTCTCCAACATTTCTCCATGCCCTTGCAGTTTTCATTCGTGCCCTGGTGTGTTCACATCTCCTGTGGTCTGTTCACAACCACCAAAATAGACTCTAGATCTTGAGAGATCCAGGGAAAGCAGGTGCAAACTGAAATGTAGACTTGAGGAGTGATCCAAATCTTTGACCACTCGGGGCTGCCAGTGTGGCACTCACCAGGCTGGTGACTGAGCCAGCCAGGCTCAGGTGCTAAAAGCATACTGGAATTTGGTTGCAGAATTTAACCTTTAGAAGTCCAGCAACGGCCGCCCAGCTCCTCTGAGAGGCTAAGCAGTCAGCATTTAAGATCCCAGATTTGAAGCATTGCAGGTTCATTTTTTAATGCGTCTTCAGTAACCTAAAAAAAGCTAAAGGTCTGCTGAATAGGTGCAGCTGCATTACCGGAAGAAAACCATTTAAGATCTGGCACAGGGAAGAGCACATGTTTAAAAGACAAGTCTTTAATGAGGTTATAAGGGGACTGTGTGGTCATCTCATCTTTGAGTAATACTTGAAGTAATGTGCACTGAATCTATAATTAAAGCAGCTTCCACCTTTATCTCACATGCTCAATCTTGATTTCTCCTAGTTCTTGTAAAACCTCTCTCCCTTTTAAAGGTACACCTGCCTTGTCCAGGAGCCTTGAAGGGACTCGTCTTGAGTAACCTAGTGGCACTGTGAAGGGCTCACTTGGACTTGAGAACGAGAAGCTCACATCCAAAGTGATGTTTCCTACTGGCTGGGTTTCAGCAAAATAAATCAGGTCTCAGCAGAATGAAGCACCTCTATCAATTGTTGTTACCCACTGTCTCTTGCTGCAGGATTGCTCCTGCCTGCTCACACTCTTTCCCTATGGAGAAAGTCTTCTCTGCTTCTTCTTCAAAAACTGCTCTCTCAATCCAGAGCCCCTTCAGATCTCCCAGAAGTCTCCTTGACTTCTCCCCCATTGAAGTCTCTCCCACCTGAGCCATTGCAAAACTCTCCAACAGCATCTGTTGCTGGAAAAAGCAACTCAAGGCAAAAATAATTACCTGTATTTCTAGAAATTACAGCTTGGAAGCACTTACTCAGAGTTAACGGCTGCCAAGATACCCTCAGGGATAACGGAAAGGAGGAACCTATATGTCCCAAAATGCAAATTGTCACAGGGCAAAGGTGACAGGAACTGAGTTATGCCAGACCCAGCCCTCTGCCTCTTTCTTGGGCAACTGTGAAATTGTTCTAAAAGCGCAACAAAGAACACTGTCAGATAATTTCCTTGTGGTCCAGGCACCGACCAATATTTTGGCATTTTGTTTCAGTTCCTAACTGTATCCCAGGATCCCTGTGTGACCTTCAGCAAGTTGCTTAGAATAAACTTCCTCTCAAATATGCAGTTACCTAATTCCCACCAGGTTAGGTCAGTATGTGCTAAGGACCCTGCAGTAGTCCAGCTCTGCCTCAAGGCCCAGCCTGTGCAGTCCTCCCTCTCTCCTGATGATTTTCTTGTTTATTTAAATATATTTGCGTGGCAGACACTGTCTTCTCTGCAGCATCCACCAAAAGAGAGTTCCAGCTTCAATTTGGGGCTCTAAAACGCCTTCAGCCACAACACGGTAGAAATAAACTGCAGGTGGTGGCAAAGCTTTCATGTCTACGCAAGAAGTGCACGGAGCACTTTATCTCCCTGCAGCAGATAACCTAAATCAGCCTTAGTTTTCCCCCCCAGATATCGAGCTGGAGCTGTGCGCCAGGCGCAGTTTCCACAGAACAGTAATTTATTTAACCATGAAGCCGTGGAGCAGAGCAATGTTGATCGCTGTCTCAGCAAAGAAATAAAAATGTCAAGAGCTTCTCCTGAAGGAACAGCAATGTTCAGGCTGTGACTGTGGGAACTGTGTTGTCTTCACTGAGAGTTCAGAACTGGTGTGATTTCACAGCACCTCTTGTATGCAAAACAAGAGGCATTTGAAGGCAGGTGAGCTGAGGGCATCTTTCTAAACATGCCAAGTGCTTTACAAACAACTCCTGAGAGCTGCAGCTGAGTCCAGCTGAGCTTTCTCTGCTTGCCCTTGGGGAAAGCTTTTTGTGCACAGTGCCTGCTGCCCAGATCCTATAGGTGACATCCAGCAGGTGGGAAGGGCTCAGCCCTGGCGTCTGGGTGGCCCATGGTACAAACTACAGACTTTCCATGTCAACGTGAGACCACAGCACGGCACAGCGTGGTCGTGCTTCTCCTGTTCGCTGTGCCCAATTTCTGCACAAACCTCAGGCTTGCAGGCCAGAGGAGCATCGTGGTACAGTCTAGGGAGGGATTAGAAGATCCACTTCTGAGGGGACATTGAGGTGGTGACTGCAAAAAGTGTGTCCTGCAATCTGTTAGTACTGACTGTGGCCCTCATCCTGCCCTTCACAGGCTTGCTGGGGAGCTGTGGAGGGCTCTGAAGGGAAGCTGCCCACTCGAGGGCATTGCTGGGGGTGGGATTTGGTGAATTTGCCAGAGCAATGCAAAAAAAGGAAAAAAAAAGGATGTTGAACATTTTAAGCAAAGGTTGCATTTTATTCCTCTAACATATAAAGCTATCACAGCTAATGCAAACAGACGCCACAACAGTATTTTTGCACCTCACTCTTACTGAAATTAATGGGAATTAGGCATTAGGCAGCTAAATGCATTTCTGGCTCTAACCCTAATTTTTGTAATACGTTCAGTGCCCTATTAAGAAGGAAAACTCATTCAATGTCACAGAGCCTCTGAAACAAAGGTGACTGATGTGTTGGTAAATTGGAAATGCAATTCACTCCATCTTCAGCTAGAGAACTGTGTCGTGCATCTGACATCGCTTCATTATATTAATGTTTTCTTTTTGTTTTGGAGATCATGTTCCCAGAGAATTTGAGTTACATATAAATCAACCTGTCTTACATGTCAGTTTGTTTTTTGCTTATTAAGTGGAACAACTACTGGAAGTTAGAGTCTTAGAAAAGAGCTTTCAAATTAATGCAAAGCTTGAACTAGTCTTGTGCTGCAAACCAGTGGGAAGGAGTAAAGTTCCCTCTGTCTGGCAGCCAACAGCCACTTAAATTAAGGAAGAATCAAATCTTTTGCCAGTTTCACAAAATGTCAAGACATCTGTCTGAATTATGAATTAGGAATGCTCAGCTTAAGTAGAAAAAAGAGATGAAAAATGGACAAAACCAAATCTGGATCTCCAGTTTAGATGCAGAGGACTGAACTCTGTTACTTCTACTTTTATGTGTTTGTCAAAACTATGTTGAAAAGCACCTCTGCTTTTCTACTTAAATGCTACTTAATTCTCATTCTCATACTTAATACTCATTCGACTTAAATGCTCAGTAGAATACTAGCAACCCTGGAATCTCTTGATACTTTTTCTTTAAGTTACTGGGCTTACTGGGAACTGTTGTGTTCTCTCAAGTCATGAAAAAAAAGTTAATAACATTTAAAATTACAATTTAATTATTATGTATCTACAAATTATAGATGTATATATAATTTGATTATAATTTCATTATAATAGCCATTACCAGCCCTGTAGGTAACATCTACTATGAGTAGGCTTCAAAGCATTTCACAAGGGGAATAAACATATAATTTACACTGCTTTACAAACGGGGAAACTGAGTCAGGAGCTGGCTTGGCCAGAAGAAGGCAAAAGGTTAGAACTAGGTATGGCACCTCCATCCTCTGGGTGCAGCTCCATGCCCAGGCCCCAGAGTGGCCTGGATGCTCTGGAATCTTTCTGACAGCATAGCCTAAGCTGGTTATTTGGGGTCTGTAACTGCTTTTTCTAAACCCTGCTTCTTCCCTGCAAAATCCTAGACCATATCCACCTCCAAAAAAAGGCATTAGGCAATACATGCTAATTATTATTGTGGCAAAACCTTCTGTCTCTGGCAATCAGTCAAGCAAGACGTAGTCACGGAAGGTTTATATACCTTTAGTCACCTCTCTGGCTGTTAAACAAGTACCTCTGAAGTGACTATCCCTGGTGAGACCTCTTGAGGCTTCCCTTGTCCAAACCAATGTCCCACTTGGGAGCCTTCTGCTGCTGGGACATTACTGAGATCCTTCCTGCCCATTTTGCTACAGCTGCTGCTCAGCCCTACAGACCCAGCAAGAGCTCACGGCATGTTTTGCCAGATCATCACACCAAACAGATGAGCAGCTCTGGATTGCTGCAAGAAATGTGTGGGTGAGGCATTAATCCTTGCTTAATTTGCTGCTAAGAACTCCCTAGCTGTAACATACCCCACAGCCAGCCTTAGTCTGTACAGTTTCAGACCCTAAGAAAACAGAAATACGTAACTAAACCACAGTGTGATCCAAAAGGTATAAAAAAGGTGGGTTTACAAGGAAAAGGAAGCTATAAAAGAAGGGATTGTAATGAATGATTGACTATATATATATATATAAAAAGACATAAAAAAGAGGTAAAGGGCTTGACTGTGGCAGTCTTTTCCAACCAAATTGATTCTGTGATTCCTGACTTGTGGGTTGTTGATGATGATTTCTGTCACAAAAAAAGAGACTGAAATATGATTTTTTTTTTCTTTATTCTTAAAAAAAAATCACTTTTTTTTCCCTCTGTACTGGTGAGATGACAGTGCATTCTCTGGAAGAAAGGAGAGGCATTGTTCAAGTAAATTAAAAAGGAACGGGAAAAGTATGGAATAAAGATATGTCTGAATGAGTCATACATACACTGTCAGTAGAGATGAAGTTACACAGAAAAGTTGGCATGTTTGTAAAATTTCCTGCCCAGATTGTGCCAGCAGAACTCACATATGGGTTTTTGAAACTGCAGTAACCCTCATGTGTCCGTGCCAGAGGCTTTTGTCTGTGCAATACTCTCTCTGCTGCTTTGAACAAACCTCCTGGTCCCAGGCCAGAGGGGAGGGTGGCTGCAGACTCTCAGCAGGCAATGTGTGAAATGTGACCCGGGACTTCAAAGTAATTTTTGTTATTCCAGGAAGGTGAGAATTGAGGGGAAAGTGTTTCATGCCATTTTGTTTAAAGACCTACAACACAGAGCATTGCACTGTAGTGTAGGATCCCTGGATTTGAATCCTGGCTTGCCGGGTGACTTTGGACATGACCCTTAGCAGTCTCAGCTTCCCCTTCATGCAAAGGGTGCTGTCCTGGCATCTTTCATGGAGCCCTCCCAGATCCACTGATGAAAAAGACATATACGTTGTTATTACCTTCCAATAGCATTTCTGTGTATGTGCAAGGGAAGGGTCATGTCCAGCAGACAGCAGGCTCTGATCCAAGTGGAGTGTATTTAAGTTATAAGTGTGGCAGCACAAATAAAATAGAATAGGAAATTATCACAAGTACCTCGTAGCCGAAGTGCCTGGAAGTGGGAGGACGAGTGAAGCAGTCAAGACCCTGTGCAAAAAGCCTCCCTGCTGCTCCATTCACAGCCCCGCTCTGACCAGGAACTGCTCTGCAGCCCCCTCAGCTTTTCCTGTGCTCCTGCCCAGGAAACACAGGAGAAGTACAGCCTAAACCAGCAAGAGTGAGGAATGGCACATGGGTCTGTGTGAATGCTTTAATGGAAGAGCTACCAGCACACTTGGAGATGATGCTCCTGCTGGAGGGGCTGGTATGGAAGATGGCACAAAGCAAGGTCAGGGTGAAGGAGACAGGCAGCACACTTGAGGGAGTGAGGGACTGAAGGGAAAATATGACCTAGAGGCAAGAGAAGAATCCCGAAAAAGGGTGAAGAACCATGACAGGATAAGAGCAAAAGTGTCCAGGTGTAATCAGAAGATAAAATCTCCCTGTGATAAAATGAGATAGTTTAATAAGTCTGAACATTGCATCACATCATTACCAGCTTGCTTTCACTGTAGCAATTACTGACAAACTCCTCAACTTATTTACCACACAGAAACACACAAACAAGCAGCCTACAAAGGTTGCAGCCCTGGGGCAACTCTCCCTCGCAGGGAGCCCTGGGTTGATGGGCTTTGAGGAGCCTTTGGTCCTCACCCCTGGGACCAAGTGCACTGTTGGCCATGCTGTGCCATTCCTGCCATTGCTCCAGGATGCTGCTTCCATCCCAGGTTTGCTGTTAAAAGCAATGAAAACGCTCTGTTTTCCAGTGGTTGGAGGACTGGCCAGGAAGTGCATCCAGGAGGTGGGCTTTGCCCTAAGGAAAGGTCTGAGTCTCATGAGACTGGATGAGAGAAGCTACAGGCACCCCTGGGATGTTTCAGGAGGCTCAGAGACCCTTTGTGGACCCCTCGTTGCTTGGTGCTGGAAAAAAGGAAGGGAAAAACAAAAGGCAGAGAGAAACAAAATTAATACTAACATCTTTTCCCAAACTAGGTACAACTTTCAGGGTCAGGACAGGAGATCAGAGAGTCTTTCCTCCTGCCCAGCCCTTACTCAGCTCTCTGCCCTCCCTATGGTCATTCAGCAAATCACCTGAGGAAGACTCCACAGGTGTAAATACCCTAATTCCCTTGGCTTTGGGTGGAGATGGGAATATTGCTGATTTGAACCAGCTGAGGCTCTAGCATCCCTGAGCCCAGAATAGTTTGACCTGAGAATAAAATGCCATCCCAAACGGGAGTGCACCTTGTGAACAGGAAGGGAATGATCAGCCTAAGAGGTGAATGATGTCTTGAAAAATCTGATTTTCAGCAGTAGTTTCATCACTTGCATTTGTTATTCTTCATCCATTTCTAAAGTCCAGGTTCCAGGATGTCTCTGTTCCACTGCTATCTAGTGGGAAGCCTGTGTATCTCAATCAGATGCTATTCATTCCAAGTGAATACAATTGTTAACTTTCTCTACTTACCCTCTTCATGTTCTCACATTAAAATGACTCCAAAAAAATTGTATTTCCTGGAACAGTCATTGCCAGCATGTTTACCATCTTTAATTGATCATCCATCACAGCCTCTTCCTCTGCCATAACCACTCAATATTTCAGGACCAGGCCAAGAACTCGAATTAAGTAGAGAATATTTGCACGATGTGTCTCCAAGACAAGAGGAGCCCTTTGAAAGGTTAAATGCTGGGGTCTGCAGCACTCCCAGTCTTGGCTGGAGGCTGAAATGCTGCAGGCAGGAGTGTGGGGCACTGCAACAGCCCTCAGCAGGCATGGGGACTGCCTGCTCAGCAAGGCTTTGGAAATGGAGGAAATGGGAGCAGTCCCAGTCTGAAGGTGATTATAACAACTTCGGTTTCTCTTCTCACCCAGCAATCCCCCAGGAATTCTTTCAATCTCCAGTAAAACCGTGTTTTGACACAAAACCGGAGTGGTTTTCTTTATTTATTTTCTTCATCTCTAAGTTCCATTATTGCCAGATTGGAGGACTCAGGACGGAAAAGCAGAGAAGGAGGAACAGCCACCGAAAATGCAAACTAGTGAAAAATGTGAATGGTCTTGAAACACCAGAAAATGTTTCTTTCTACATCCAAACAGAATAAAGTTTTTGCTTGCAAATTGAGAACGCTGTAAATAAACAACCAGAGCTCTTGTTCTATTGGAAAAGTAATCTCTTATTTCAAAAGCACTGCTCACTGACAATACTTCAGGTTCTTAGCATAATTTGCCATCCAGATTCTTACAGCACATAGTGTTCCTGGATGTGGGCTGTGGGACATTTGGAGGCCCAAGACATTCCTTGCCTTGCACGGCTGGAGCATGACCTGTGGCTGCAGCCCCAGTCTGGACAGGACTCCTTGGTGGCAGTGGCTGAGCAGCAGGATGGCCTGGTCCAGGATGCACATCCCAGAAACAAAGGGTCTGTGAACTGGACCTCCAGCCAGAGGCAAGGGTGTGTGCCTGGCAGGGGTGATGCCACCCTCAGCCTGCACAGAGAGCCCCAGGAATTGTGATGAAGCAGTCCAGAGCCAGCATGCAGTTGTTCACAGCACAGTATTTCATTAGAGTCATTTACTGTCATTAAAACAGGTTGGTGAGCAGCAGGAGTTTCCAATCCATCCATTTCTGGGGAGGCTTGTGAAGTCCTTTGTTTCCACTGGCATTAATTATCCATGGCTAGCTGTGTGGGGGTGTTGTAAAAGCAAGCCTTTGGAGGTGGGGACCTGCACTGAGCTGCTTTTGAAGACGAGATTCAGAGCATTTGTGTGCAGTGAGATGTGAGGGAGCCAGGCAGGCTGGGAGAGTGATACAGCACAACACTGAGAGCTGTAGGATGTATTCTTTGCACAAAAGTTTTGAGGTTAACTCCATAAAAACTCAGGGTACTGCTCAAAGGAGGCCATGTAAGTCCCATCTGTATTTTCTGAATTGTGTTTAATTCGATTCAGGTCTTATCTAATCATGCTATTGCATTCAGACAAAAGTCGGTGTAATGTAAGACATTTCCTAGCGAGGACAAGCTCCAGCTGCTGATCCTGTGTACCCTGGTCCTGAGGAGTGGTGTGTTCCAGCTGTACAAGCAATATGAACATTTTCACTGTGAGTTTAGCAGATCCCACCTGAAATCCCTATGAATACATTGTAAAAGTGTAAGGGGGTATCCTGTGATTCGTGACTGAAGTTCCTTGCCGCTTTCCTGCTTCTCTGGCTGCTAATCAGTCCCTCACCTGGTCGTCAAATGACCCCTTTGCCAGAGATCCTGGGTGAATCCATCAACAATTTAAATCCCCCTTACGCCAGGAATCAAGCACACAGCTGGCTGATCCAGCTCCTACTGCACTTAGCCTTGGTTTTGCCCATGGTTTATCACAGAGCAGAGTCAGGCCACCCTGAGCATCAAATTAGTCACCCCAGCACTGCCCCTCAATCATCACCCAACAAAGAGATGAACGCCTGCCTCCCTCCCTCCCGCATCCACTCTGTGCCTCCCCACATCAGTCGCTCCTGAGCAGCTGACTTTAGCATAATGCAGTGATCCAAACATGAGCAGACACAGCGGGATTTACTGGAAGATGTAGTCTCTCACAATCCATTATTTATAACAGCCCTTTATGATTAAACCTGAAGCCATTAGAATGGCAAAAGCTCAGGCTGGAACTGTGTCAGCTTACTCAGATGCACACAGGCACGGCCATACCAGAAAAAGCATGTTTCCCTGCACTGCTTATGGGATATAGGGGGAAAGGTAAGCAAACAAATAAGATGACAGTCTAAGGCTGCAGGGACTGATCCTGATCTTGTGGGAAGGCACCACTGTTTGTGTGGGTAGCACTGGGGCTCTTTGCAGGGCCAGTTTGTCTGCACAGACCTGGCTGGAGGTACAAGATCCTCCTTCTCCCTGGCCCGGCTCCTCAGAGACCAGGACAGAGCTCTGGGACCAGGGCTGTGCCCAGGTGGTGCCATAGGTCAATCTGTGACACTTCTCCTTTACAGCCCACATTGTTTGGAGCACAAGACCTGTTTGAGCACCACAGTTCCCTTCTGACCCTGTACCTAATGTTCCTCCATGGAGAATCCCCACATTGGTTTAAGGAAAGCTCAGTGTGGGCATAATTGGTGAAACACATCACACCTTCTTTACAGAGTCTCTCATGCAGCGGTGAACTCCTCCAGCTCACCTTTGTGCTGGTGTAAATTAGGAGTGGCAACTCTGTGGGCCAAGCAGATAAACCTATGATGAGTAACAGATTCCCTTGTATTTCCTTATCTCACTGCTGTGACCTGGCTGCTGAAATGTAACCTCAATCCATCACTTCTGGAGGATAAATTCCTTTACCAGGCTTCAGGCCTGGAGTCTGTCAATCCGTGGCCATCAGGGTTAGGAGATTACACTGCCTGACCCCTGATACTATTTAAGGGCTCATCTACAGCTACCAGTATTTATAATGAGTTAATATTTTCATATTTCATTCTTGTGCTCACATCTGCTGGCTGTAATATTAAACAGTGTGCAAAAACATAGTTTTGTTAAAATATCTGCCTCATAGGGCGCATGCACAGTGGGCATAGTGGGCAGACATTCTTTCTATCACATTCCTTTGGTATAACCTTACTTTACATGAGTCCTATGGGGTCAGTTTCATGTCTCAGACTCATTTCAAATTGCATTGTCAAACTGTTTTGAAAGAAGAGTGTTCCAGCTTGTTAACTGGTCATGAGATGCCAATAAACATGGCAAGCATTTGCCTGTTCTAATAAAAAATCCTTGCCCCACGTTGGACAATTAGCTAATTTTATACAGCCCTAAAACATTTCAGGTGTTGCTTGAGGTTCCTTCCATTCTTTTAGCAAACCCTCGAGCCAAAGGATGCTCCAGTTACCACCCAAAGGGATGCGTGGTTTCAACAGCATTTCCACGCCTCAAACATCCAACATCTACATTTGTGTGACTCAAAGACAAGCAGAGTCATGTTGGTGAGGACTGGGCATCAATTACCTCCTTTGAATTCTGTTGAGCAGTACTTTAGACTAATCTGTCCAAGGATATGTTAGTGTTCAAAATAAAATCAAGGTGGTTTTTTTTTTAGCCAGGAGACACAGTTCTGTCCCCAGTGTTCACGTGATTCACCCTGATGAGCTGAGTTTTGCTGTGGTTAAACTACTGTAGCAAAATGAGGTGGGTACAAGAGCTGGTGCATTTAGAAGTAGACAAGGGATATCTTCCTGCATGTTTCACCATCCTAAAATGATACGCCTGGGGATTTTTTTCATCTTTTCATAGGTACTTTTACCTATGAGCCTTAAAGTGATTGACCCACTTCATAAGGATCATTATTAGTTCAGGCAGAAAATATTGGATTGCATTTGAGGACACTGACTTTGTTGTATTCCTGGTATGGGGCACTGAATGGCAATGAATGGGAATGACGTGAGGAATGATTAAAGCAGGGGGAAAAAAGAGGGTTTTACAGTCACAAAGAGAAGGTGGCTGAGGAGCAACAGGGCAGTATTTGTCATACGGGAGAACTGAAGGGAGTCCATTGAAAAGAGCAAGAAGCAGATTTATTTTAAAATAAACAAGGGGAAGTACTTGTTCACACAATGCATAACTGAATCGTGACTCATTGCTGCAGAATGTTGTGGAGGACAAAAGGCTGTGAAGGTTTTTACAAACTCAGGGAGAAGAAGCCCATTGAGAGCTATTGAGTAAGACAGTTCAGATGCTACCTATAACTCACAGTCCCTAAAGCACTGGTTGCAGGGACCTAGGCTGGAATGGCATAGCAGGGAGTAAGTAACTCAGTACTGGCTGTGTTCCCTACCTCTTCCCTCCTCAGGAATCTGCTTCTTGTTGCTGTCAGAGAGAAGACCAGGCTAGATGGACTTTCTGATCTAGCAGGTGTTTATATTTAACAACACAGGCTTATTTGTGAAAGAAATTGTGGTTGTGTTGATGACTTGCCTGTGGGGAAGATTGCTGTGAGGGGGTCTGCTGTGGGTGTGGGACGTGTGTATGTGCCTCTTGTATGGAATAAATCCCCTACTCATCTGCTTTGCTTCCAGGCTGTGTGATAGGCTGTAGGGAGCACAATCACAACGAGGAGTGCTGCTTTTGTCACGTACTTGGGGTTTTACTGTGAAGGGGAAGGTGGCAGTGCTCCACCAAGGGCCAGGGTCCAGCTATTTTTGCTGTTTCATGTTCTTCTAAGAGGTGAGTGAAGGGAGAAAAGGCTGTTTTGGCACTTAAATAAGTGATTTATTATGGGCTGCCTAAATACATGTTGACGCTCAGCGTTGGAGAGCACTCACAGGACCCTTAGAGCAGTTTTGGATGGCTTGGTTTTCCTCCAGCATCTCTGCCTGCTGGCTAGGCCTCTGAAACACAGAGGGGTTCAAGTGATCAAATTAGTAATGAGGTTCTTGTTCCCATCCACTGCTCAGCCTCTCAGGAAGATCACTGCAAATTTCATCTTTGTGTCTATTTAGTCTACTTAATCAAATCTGCTGGTTCTTGTAAAGCTTTTATATCTGAAGTTGTCTCTGACTACATGGGTTATGGGGAGTTTTGCGACTGGGCTTAAGAAACAGTGAGAATTACAAAAGTGCAGCTTTTATTCTCCTAAAAGAACCTTCATCTAAGCGTATCCAAGTTCCCACTGCAAGGTATGAGTATGTAACACTAGGGAATGGTGGTCAGGCAAGTGCAGGGTTAATAACATCATAATCACCAAAGAAAGCAAACCTCTAATATTGCACAAACCCAAACATGCCTGCAGAGCAGACAGGCTTTCAGCTGTCAACAATATTTTCTTTCTGAGCTTCAGATAGAGTGTGAGGTGGAGAGACTGTAATGGCAAGGAAGGTGTGAACAGGTAAAACTCAGGGGCCAAGGCTGAGAACCAAACAAATACTCCAGTGGGATGGCTCTTCTTCCACAGAAGTCTTCACCATTGCAGTGATTCTCTGTGGCAAAACATGTTCTCCTCTCTTTGCCTTGGCTCATTGGATGGAGATTACCTGATCCTTGCAGTTCTAAAAGCATTGAAAATTCAAGTTTTTTCCTGTGCTTTCTCCTGGCCTTATGTGAAGAAAAAGGATGGGCCCATGTTTTATTGGGCTTGTTTCTCTTGTCAGTTCTCTGAAAAAATTATAGAAATTTGATCTGGCCATGTTTCCCCCTAAAACTCTGGAAGAGTTATTGGATCAGTCAGATGAAAGAAGCTGTACAAATTAGCTATTAGCTGCTAAATACTTGGCAGCATGGACGATGCCAGTATCCATCAAGTTAACAGTTCAGTGTTTTGGTCATTCTGCTGGATTAAAAAACTAAATTGCTCTGTTCATGTAAGAAACCACCAGAATTCATCTTCTCCCTGCCTGGGCTGCTCCTTGCCCAAGGAGTCCTCAAAAACATTTTGTTTCCAATTGCTGTGTTGTGGAATTACAGCTATCTCCTGTGCTATCTGAGAAGGTGATTTGTTATGCACTTTTTTGGTGAGATGAAACAAGTTGCAGGAAAATGAGCTTGGATGGATGGGAACTCTGGCTGACACTGGGTGGCACTGAGTCCATGCCGAATCCCTCAGGTTTTAATTAAGGGGCCTTTTTGCTTCTTGTTCAGTTTCCCTGCTTTAAACCATATGGAATTAACTGTCCTTGGATGAGGGAGGAATGAAGTGAGAAACCCCACCAGCTTTGTACTTTCCTTGTCCTGCCAGAGCTAACTCCTGGAAGGGATCACAGCTCTTGCTTTCAGTGGTCCCCTTCTCTAGATGTTATGAAGTCCTGCACTGAGTCCTGTCCCTTGTCTTTAAGTCCCTAAGACAAGAAAATCATTAAAGAAACACCGCGTGTCAACAATTAATAGAAGCACTCTATTTTCTTAGGCAATTTATACC
Organism: Atrichornis clamosus; assembly: GCA_013400975.1. Taxonomy (NCBI): domain Eukaryota; kingdom Metazoa; phylum Chordata; class Aves; order Passeriformes; family Menuridae; genus Atrichornis; species Atrichornis clamosus. The sequence goes on from WBMZ01003045.1 coordinate 83,419, forward strand.
TGAAAAAAGAATCCCAATTTGTTAGTCCTGAACTGAAGACCACGACAGAAAACCTGGTCCTGGCAGAACCAGCCAGGGATACTGAGCCTGGCTGGTTCTGCCCACGCCCTGCTGCTCCCACAGTGTCTCACAGGCAGCTCCTGACAGCACAGCACCACAGCAAGGCCCTGCCAGTGCCAGCCAGCTCAGAGCTGCAGGCCATCGATGGGGAGAGGATGTGGGAGAACTGCATTTTTGGAAAGTAGCGTCCCTTTTAGCTTTATGCCCTCTCCTACGTAAAAAATCCTCTTTAACACAACAGCTCTACAACCTTCCTTTTTATGCTGCTCGTACCAGCAGCTCCACAAAAAGTCCCTAACAAAACACACACACTCGCTGCTCCCAGCAGCTTGGTTTGAAGAGCTCTTGTTAAAAGTCAAATCCCTTATTCCCCAAACAAAAAGAGGTCTGAGTTAAAGACAAATTACTTAAGCCATTTGGGAAACACCAGTGTGCCTTACAGTCTTGTTGATCTGGTGGATTAATGGCTTGAAAAGACAGGGTGGGGAGGCATGAACTGCTCCTATCTCCCCTTTGCTGCCTCCAGAGCCTTCTCACTCCAACATGCTGAGTGCATAGCACCCTCAGGGTCTGCAATGTGGTACACTGGGGTGCAAGAACTGTGCAAAGCCTCCAAAGATCCCCTCTCCAGCCACCAGTTCCTGGTATCCAGCTGTCCTGTGGCAGCTCTGTGCTGTAGGATGTGCATGGTGCATCAACCCAGGCAGTCTTTAGGTTTATTTCCTTAAGCTACAGCAAGACCCCTTTAGACTAGATCTGTGTAGCTCTCCTTTCTTAATAGGAAAAAAACTCCACTACATTTGTTATATTGCTTTTTTCTCCAGGTTCAAATGCAATTTGTACTGCCCCGTAATGCAGAATTTCACCAGTTTGAGTTGACCTGATTGCTTATCCAATTGCATAATTGTTTCGACTACAGAAAACTAAATAAAGGGCTTCCAGAGATTTTTATTTTGCTGTGCTTAAGTAGGTTTGAAGTGCTAGAATTTAACTGAGCTTTAAAAAACCCAAAAAACCCTTATGCTTTGGAAGATGTTAGCTTTGGCTGCTATAATGGGCTAGCCATAATACTAAACACATGCTGTCATAACTCAGGAAAACAGAGACACACAGACTCTTGTTTTCAGTGATTTTGGACATTGTCTCCGTGTGTAACTTCATACATAAATAAGAATTCTTTCTCTCTCACCCCACCCATGCATTTTTAATATTCTCTCTGGAAAGGGTTTCCTTAAACACTTTTAGGAAGCTGCTTCTTTGTCAAAGACTTTTTCCTGCCTCCTCACTTAAAACAAGAACTTGGGTGGCCTCTTTTCTGATAAAGGGCGTCAGCTCTGTGAGCTTTGGGGTTTCAGCTCTTTCCTTGAGCATCTGTCCTGGCTGATGCCTGCACACACACTGAATGAAGCAGCTGCTCTAGAAAGACTCCAGGAGAAAATGTTATGCCAGCAATGTTCCTGTAGCAATAACTGCAATGAGCAGAAATTTAGAACTACTTTGGCAGCCACACTCATGAGCACTTTCGATCCAGAGACTGCTGCATTTTAAAAATTGCTGGTTTTGGAGGAGCATTTTGGAGCCCAGAGAGCTCTGACAATGTCCAGAGAGTTGTTCCTCTCTCTAGCAGAGCACGATTTGGCCAGTGGGTCACTGTCCAACTGGACTGACCTATCCTTGATTCAGAAAGGCCTGAGAGAAGAGGGGATTCAGCAGATAGGGTGGGTGGGGGTCTGGAGAATGTCATGTAAAGGGAGGGCCTGAGGGAACTGGGCTTGTTCAGCTTTGAAAAGCAAAAGCTGAGGGTGATTTTCCTGCTTTCTTCACCTGCCTTATGGGAGGGTATTGGAAGACACAGTCAGACTTTTCCTGCAGATGCACAATAATAGGACAAAAAACAATGGACACAAGTAGGAGACAGAGAAGCTCACCTACTAAGGAAAAGAAAGTTACTAGGAGGGCTGAGAAATACTGAGCAGGCTAGAGGATGGGAGATTTCCCTCCTGGAAGACAGTAAAAACCTAGATGAGATCCAGAGCGAACCGTATGGTTGGCACTGCTTTGAGGGAAGAGCTGAACTAGATGACAGCTAGAGGTCCCTTCCAACCTGAATTTTTCAATGTTTGATTTCTCATGTATTGTTCCTTTTCATTTTCTTCTGCGCTTGTAGCTTTGTGTGCTGTGCCCGGTAATTTGCTCTGAAACCTGCATGGGAAACAATTTCGTCTGGCCCAGACTTCAGGATCTACTGAATGATGATTTTGGGATTCAGCAGAAGTGGCCTATCTTTCACCCCCACAAAAGTCTCACTTATAAATCATGGCTTGCTTGTTTCATTGACCTTCCAATCTATAAGAACTTCTGTTGTGATACCAGAGTGGTAAAAAAAAAATCTGTTACACAGGCTGGCAAGAGGAAAGGAGACAGTGTCACACACTGGTAGAAGATGCCTGGAGCAGTTCCATTAATTCTGCCTTTTTACAGAGACTTCTCTCTACAGTAGTACAGTTCTTCCTTTTGATTGCTCCAGCACACTGCCAAATGTGAAGATAGGGATCTTGAGCCATCTCTCTTGCCTTAGTGAAATCTGTGGTCTAATCCAGCAGAGTATCAAAAGCACTGAAATATAGACCCAAGACAAGCCTTGTCTCACAGAATTTAGAGCAAAGAAAAAAATAAACTGCCACTATTGCATCCAGTCAAGCCAGGAGTGCCAGGTCTTTTCTGAAAAGAAACCACACAAGGTTCACTCACTTTTTCTGCTGCCATTGGTAGGAAACAGGTAAATGTTCCTATTCCTTCTTCTCCATAAGCATTTCCAATAAAGTCAATATGATGGTACAGGAGCATGAATTGGTCCTATGCTTGCCAAGTACTTTGATGTCTTTGGAAAAAATCTGTGAAGGTTTTAGCCATTATTAATTAACATGATTATTGATTCTTGCAAAATACTGCCTGCTTGGAAGAGTGTAATGTCACTCTGTAAGTGGTACACTATTGCAACATAAACCAGAGCATGGTCTGTGTTTCTCAGGCACACAGAGACACAAACAGACACAGGGCAAGTGCTCTGTGGTCCAGCCATCTGTCCTTCCTACCCTGGCTCCAGGGGAGCAAAGGCAATATTCAGGAACCTCAACTGGTTCCAGTGGCCATTTAACATTTCAATAACCAGTGGAGGAACTGATGGGCCAAAGAGATGAGTCAACAGTAGTGTGTTTGCTCAACCCAATGACTAACAACTCCTCCATGTGCTCATACAGTGCTTTATGAATAAATTATGTAGTTTCCTATTAAGTTTGCACAACACGCTTTGGTTTGGGATGTAGACCTGTGGTTTGTGTTGGCTGCATCCAGCCAGCCATTTCAGCATCCCTGCAGCACTACAAGCTCAGGAGCTGATGGAAGTGTGTCATCATGACAACAGTGCCCCGTAGCTCACAGAGAAATCCATCATCAGCTGGGTACTTGGGCTCCTTAGACAAGGAGCAGGTCTTCTATGTGCAATCCAGGATCACCAGGTTGCTGAGGGAAGAGCAGAAAGGATTATATAAACATCACCCACATCCAGTGGTGAAACACCTTCCTAGAGCTGTTAGCCTGGGTCTTTATCCATTTGGGATACATATTCTGCATCCTGTCAAGAGAGGGTCCTCCACACTTTTTCGTAGGAATAAAATCCACTCTTTTCTTTCAAAATACATGAGACAGCATCATCCTGAGGAAGGTGGCGTGTGCACACTCTTCCATGAGGAATATTCAGAGCATTGGAGACATGGGACAGCCACCATCAGTCCCTGACTAAGGTTTGGGACAGTCTAAGTGACTTCCAACCTGATTTTCAACCCCTCTTTCTGGGACTAACCGTGCATTACATCTGAAAATTATCTGCATGAGCAGACGAACAGGAACAAAGTTTATACTATGGGATTCCTGGCCCTCAAGGCATTACCTTTATATTAACATTTATACTTGCTCTCTTCCTGACAAAATGAATCTTGAATACCTTTCAAGTGGTAGCTGGGAGAGAGTCTGCAGGAGCAATATTGGCCCTGATTACTCTGAACATGGGCTGAAAACTATGCCATGGTGCCCACCAGCAGCTCACTGATGAGGATGGCCATGTGCAGTGATCCAGGCCTTGCCCTATTTACTCACAGAGAATGAACATTTAGCTCAGGCTACAGAGACTTGTACATTTATTTAAGGATGTGCTGTGTTTACCTCACAGAGTATCAACGTCCTTTGGGAAGTGTTCTGTTTCTGCTACACTTCCTCCCAGATAATGATTGATGTCTTTTCTTTATTTCTTTTTGGTATTTACACCTGATGGTGAACAACAGGTACAGCAACACTGGCACAGTTCTGGGCACAGACTGTCACCCACACAAATGTAATCAGAATTCAGGTTATAAAGTCTTTGATGACAGACAGAATCTTTCTTGTGTACAGAAAGGTACCTTCTAGCCAAACCAGTCTGAACCCTCACCAGCTAAATACTTTCTGATCTCTCTATTCCTTTCTCTTAAGTTAGGAGTTGCTAGGGAAACTATTCATACTTGTGCTTCTGCCTCTATTGCCAAAAACTGGTTGGTTTGAACAAATCCCTGCTGCTTGAAATCCTACTGAGGTACCTATCAGAGAGAAAAAGCCAGAGGAGTCCAACAGATAGTGTCATGGATGGAAGTGAAAAGTTTTGAATGAGAAATACAAGTACTGATTGTAATTATGAAGGTGAGAAACTCTGAAAAAATATGTAACACCTTCAGCTAGGGCATGTATTGCAATGCCAGTACTTAAACAGACCACAGTATATTCCATGCATATGGTGGCATATGAACTTGCATAGTCTGCACTAGGGATGCACCAGATGAGTTACATCCAAAAATTTCCTCCAAAAAATCAAGACCACTCATTTTCTCCTGATTTTGTAGGCAGACAGAAGCTCTCTTGGCGTTGCTCTGCCCAGCTCGGGCATGTTTCACCTCTGAAATTCCTGGAGCAAAACCTTTGGGCCCTGGTCTGCTGTGGTTGCTGGGTACAGGGTCTGCATCTCTGGAGAGGTCACCTGGACAATGCTCTGCCCAGGTGGAGCTCACAGGCAACAGAGTGATGGTGAATTTATCTCTGGAGCACAGATGTCAGCATGGAAAGGCCAAATCTGAAAATCGCTAGAATTGCTTCATAAACAACATGGAGGATAATTAATGACCCCATTATAAAGACACGGCTATGGAAACAATTGCAAGTTGAATTTTGGCAGATGTTTTTGGCAGGACTGATCCGAAATACCAGAGAGGCCCTCACGGGATTTGGATCAGTTTGCTGCACACAACATTTGCCCGTCGACTCCTGGAGAAGCTGAGGGACTGAATCACAGAATGAGTAAGGTTGATCTATCCCATAGAGATGGACAAGTATTCCTTTCATGTCTGCCAAGCACTCATTTGTTCTTCCTTGAACTCACTTCTGCTGTGATTCCTTCAGCCCCACACTCTGTGCCACATTTCCTTCCCACATTTCACAAGTTCAGATTCATGGCTGCTTCACCTTTGTGTAATCAAGGACAACATTTTTAAGTGCCTTGGCATTTCAGGTGCCTCTTGGAATTTTTAGGAGTTCGGATGAAAACCCATTAAAAAATTCAGGTATTTCAGTCTTTTCATGCTCAGAAGCCTTGGCCTTCTGATGCATTTTGCATTGTAGGTCCCAAGTGATTTGCTGTCTCATAAAAAACAAACCAAAAATAAAACACAAACAAACTAACAAAACCGGAAAAGAAAATGAGAAAGGAAAATGATGCTTATGTGTCTAGGCAAGGAAATGACACACATCCACCTCCTTTCTCGAGCAAACAAACAGCTTCAGAGTGGTTGTTTGAGTCACAGCTGCCTGAAGAGAACTGAGTAGTGAGCTCCAGACTTGCTCACTCAGGACATCAGAGGGATGCTGTGCTTTGTTATAACCAGCAAGCAGAGCTGAACCAGTGGCAGTCTGACCACACAAAGAACAAATCTGTCTGTCACTTCATTCTGCACGAGCCCGTATTTTAAGTAACTGTACACAAAAGCCACTGCAGCCATAGCAACATTTCTTAAACAAACTGCTCCTCAATGTAGTTTTTTTACTTTTATGTAACCCCGTCTTAGCAGATGTAGGGGTGTGTCTCTATAGTTAGTATTTAAACACGCATATATACATATTGATACATATCTGGATATAGATATAGTTATATAGGTGCATACATGTAATGCACAATAAAGGTGATGCCCTGTAAGTCAGAGTTCTGTGAAGCTGCTCAGTGACTCAAAGCTCTGCTCATCACCCTGTGAGAGGGAGCCCTACCTAGGAAAGGTCGGCTCACCCCATTGCCAGCTCAGTCACCAGCCTGGCAGCAAGCTAACTCCTCAGAAAAATAGGGCACCATTTTCTTCAGTGTTAGAAAGCTGATCTGGCAGGTGGGAACGACCAGTGAGTATAAGAGCAAGCTGAAGGGAGTGGACATTGCCCTTTCAGCATCTCTTCATGAGATCAATTCAGTGGATCCGCAGCCCCCATTGTTCTCCTGGAAAAGCCTTTTTCTTTCTCCCTTGACTGTGGAAAGAGCCCAGGAAAACAAGTCTTCCTTGTCTTAGCCTTACTGAATATCCCTCATGTTGCTTACACTGGGATTTACGACAGCTTAACTAAACAGATCGCAGGACCGATTAAAGTAAATCCATGGAATTTGAGACACATGAATTTCCACAGTTTAACCACATCAATCAGCTTTAATTTCTTCTCTTTTCTCGTCCTCTTTTGCAACACGTCCAAAGCAGCACTGCATGGCCCTGCAGCTTGAGGGTTCTTCAAGCTGTTTCTGTTATTTGAAGACAACTTGTAGCAGGAGGGTTTCAGTGGAATAGCTCAGAGAGAATATTAACACACTTCAGAGTGGTATTATGTAGCTGTGACAGCAAGAACAGCTTGGGCATTTCACCCCAGGCCTCTCAGAAGTTGGAAGATAAGAACACAATCCCCTCCAAGGCAAAATACTGTAATATTTCTTACTTGACACCCTGTGTCCATGAGAAATGCCTTTCAAAATTACTCAAATAATAGGAAAATAAAGATTAAATGTTCTTCAAACATATGTTTCCCTTAAGATTACTATTTCACAACTTTATATATACACTGTGAATAATATGGTCTGATGATTTAAACTGCCTCACATACACCTACTCTTTTAGCACTATAAGTCCAGCTCAGAAGTATAAAAATCTGGATTAATTCATTCTAAAGCTCACCTTGCAAGTCTATAAAATGACCTGCTTCGTTTTGATATTAAAGAAAAATTAATTGGGGAAAACTGTTGGATCAATTGGAACCACCAAAGTTTAATGCAAATTTATCATACCATACAATTGTTTCATATATTGTGTTAGAGCAAATTGCTGCCTAAGAAGAGGGATGACTATTTTGGAATGTACTTTGCAAATCTCTTTTCCTGATCTTAATTACTCCAAAGTTGTGATTAAGCTGGTAGAAAATCTGAGCAAATGAAGGAAACACTGGTTACCGAAACACAGAGGGAAGAGCTCTGTAGCTACAGAACAGACACAGTGTTCTCAAGCCTCTTGCTGAGTCTTGTTTCTCAGCGTCAGGGGCTTCAGGACTGATCACTAGAAAGCACTGTTGTAAAATCATGGATTCTGTGTCTTGTAAAAGTTTCTTCAGGTCCTGGAAAAAGCACAGAGAGAGAAAGGGGTACGGTGCTAAAACCAGCCTGCTCTCCTGTACACACACCGTTTCTGCTGGTTGCAGTTGATTGGAGACTCTATTCATGCTATAGACCAGACATTTGAAATCAGTAATTTGGTCTGGTTCATTGAATGTTGAAATCCTTGCAGTAAATTACGCCGAATTAGCTAAGACACTGCCGATTTTTTTGAGATGTAGTAAAAGAAAAGGGTAAAAATAACAGCAAAACCAGGACAAAAGAGACAACTGCCTTACAGAGTGCTCCAAATTGCAGACTGCTGGTGTGGCTGTCTGAGGAATGAGGTGCAAAGCATCTGTTTATGCCCTTGGTTGAACCACCACCTCCTGGACAGTTAAGTTTGAGAACTTAAGATGGGTAATCATGTTTTTATCCTCGTGTCTGGGGATGAGAAAGGAAAGAACCTCTCTCAGCCCACCCTCAGGGTGACACCTGAGGGACACAGAGCAGGGCTGAGACAGCCGGTGTCCTTGCGCAGAGCGGGGTGAAACCTGGGCAGCAGATCACAGCTCCCTGCACGAGGGGGATCCACCAGCAGCCACATGCTACTGCCAGGCAGATGGAGCACAGATCCTCCCCAGACCTGCAGCTCGTGTTCTGCTGGGTTAGCCAAATTCCCAGCGTGGGGGCAAGATAAATACACACACTCCACCTGAGCTAAGCAGTCTGCCCAGCAGCAACCAAGCCTTGTTCGGTGCATCACTAGGATGGAGGGATGGAGGGACGGCTGCTGGATCCAGCTCTTTGGATGCTTGTGGCTGAAGACCAGCAGATTTAGGCACGTGGCTCACAGGACAGGAGGGTCATCCCCTCTCACCTGCACTGCCAGCGGGAAACTGATCTGAGCCTGCTCTTCTCATCACACCTGACTGCTGCCAAGAGTGGCCAGCAAACATTGTGAGATGGACAGCGTGGGCAGTGGGAGCTCAACCAAACATTTGGGTGTGGAGTGTGCTGTCAGGAGGGCCTGTTCCTCATCCCTGCTGCAAGAGGAGCAGCAGTCAGCTTGCCACTCTCTTCCATGGCCATGGCACAAAGCGTTCCCAGCAAAGTAGCCTGAGAGGTGTCATAGCACAGTCACAGCCACTGTGGTCAGAGAGCTCCAACCACCACGGCTCCATGGCTAAGCTGGCATTTCCCTGGTACCACTGGCATTTCCCTTGCAGCACTGTGTCTGAAGGTGGTTTTCAGTCTGTGGAACCGCCTTGGATGCTTTTTCCTGTATTACAGGCTCTACTTTGCTGCTTTTCTCTTCCCATGGCACTAATGGCCTCTCCAATACTCAGTGGCCCTGCAATGAGATTTTCCAGTCATAATTTTCCCCACTGGGGGAGCATGGAAAACAGGATGTTATAACACACACACACATTACACACCAGCAGTCTCAACAGAGGGTTGAGGAAACTTGCATTGCTGTCCTACATGAGGCTCCAGCCTGGAAAAACAGCAGCTTGAAGCTGGCTGTGTCTGGGAAGGGCCCCCTGCAGCAGAGCTTCCATTAGTGGAGCTTCCCTTAACTGAAACTAAATTTAGCCCAGTACTTCTGTGTTGAAAGGTGCTGTATAGAAATGCAAAGTGAATACATTAAAAATTAAACAAGGCAAAGATCTAAAATACTAACCTTACCACAATGTATTCAGTTCAGTCTTGTCTGTATTCACAATATTTTTACCAATCAGCCCTTCCATATAAATTTATTTAAATATAGAAATCTTGGTGTCATTATCTCAAAAGAGAGAACCCAATCTCTTTTCCAATTATAGCTAATGAACTGATCTCACTGACTACGGGGAGAGCAACATCCAGGTGTTAGCAATAAACTCAAAAATTTGAAGTTTTCAAGTCACCTTATTCTGCAAGGCTCTACTCCTAAACAGTATATATAAATAGCTTGCAAGAAAACAGCAACTGGTGAATAGACTGACAGGCTAGTGTATGGTTGAGTATTTTATAAAATTTAATGGCTCACTAGATTTATTTTAAAGAGGGTTTTAGTTGACAAAATGCCTTTACTTGACATGTTCCTATCCATATAACTCATGTTTTTCCCTGACACATTCATATCCATATAAATCATGTCTGTATTCAAGCTAATAATAAATCAGCACCCTTTTGTACAATATTCAAAAAAGCAAAATTAATATCAAGTGTGACTGAACTTCTCAACAAGAGCTTTTTTTTTAAAAAAATGAACTATTGGTGTGTCACTGCATCTAAAGTTTATATTTTGCTGTATTATTAATTGACACAAACTGTGTGCTTTGATGTCTGAATTGAGCGGCCTTTTACTGCAACTGTTTCCTTTAATGTAAAATGTGTGTGGCATAATTCTCATTGCTAATTGCAACCTTATGATAATATTCTGCAGAGTCCTGCTGACCTCATTTACAATAGCATAAGAAGCCGAGCCAGCTGCTAATAGATGTGTGCTAAGCTTTTTCTGTTTGATGGGGTTTTTAGCATAAATAGAAATGAACACAATCTAAATCTTAAAATACAAGTCCTTGGGCACTAGGGGAGAGTTTGGCTCTAGACCCAAACTTTGAATTTCCAGGCCAGACCCAGGTGCTGCAGCAGAGGTTCTCTGCTTTTATCGCTGATTTGTTTTGCTCTCAGAAATGTGACTTCAGCAATAGAGCAATTTAAACCATTAAATAAAACACATGCTGCCCTCTTCCAGCTGGAGCTGTGATAGCGTTGTTAGTGCAGGAGGGATTGGCTGTGTTCCCTCCTCTGCCCTCTTTTGATTCTGCTGTAAATTGTCCAGTCTTATATTTATGGTGTTACTGACACTGAGCTGGGAGCAGCCGCCTTTTACCATCCAGCTCCTGGCTGTTAGCTCTAGCCTCGGAGGTTTAAACAGTTTTCTTTTTAAAAACAACTACACTGTGACCCGTTTAGCTGTATTTAGTTTTACCACTTGCAGTACAGACAAAATGAGGCTAAAGCCTGCCTTCTTATGAACTGCATGCTGCAAAGAGCATCTGGAAGCACGGCTCCAGGAGGTGGTTGAATAAGGCTTTAATGCAGTCCATATGCTGCATGCACAGTTGTAAAACAATTGTGGTGTGGTACACACCGTGTTTTTAGCTGGGATGGGAAGGGATAGGCAAGATGAGAGTGCACAGAAGGATGTTTGTAGCAAAGGTGAGAGAAATGGACTTGCTCCCACCCCACAGACCCTTCCAATGCTCTCAGGCCCATGGGGTCTCCTTTTGGGTGTTGTACAGGACGAGTTGGACTCGACAATCCTTGTGGTTCCCTTTCAACTCAGGATATTTTATGTTTCTATGATTCTGTGGCAGCCTGGCTGGCCGCTTTGGGCTCACCTGCACCCCAACACCACGGAGTTACTGCAGCTTCACCAGCTGCCCTCTGTCCCCTGTGCTGCCCTGGCCCTGGGACACACATTCCCAGCTCACCCAGGAAGGTTCAAGGTAGCGCATTCCCACCTCCCAGGGGCGTATGCAGGCGGAGCAGGGGTTTGGAAGTTCAGGGGTAGTTTACTTCAGCTTCAGAAATTGTCACCTGTTTTGTTTGAGAGCCCTTGCCTGTATCTGTACCACAGCCATGCTGCTTTACTGGAGAGGTGGCACTATCTGGTAAGAAAGGCAGGTGACTCTCTTACACACACATGCAAAACTCAGGCAAATTCTCTCTCTTTGCCATTTAAGTCCATGTTTTTATTTGCTTGAAAAGATCACAGAATCACAGAATGGGTCATGTTGGAAGGGACTGCAGAGGGTCATCTGGTCCCACCTCCCTGCTCAAGCAGGGCCATCCTAGAGCACGTGGCACAGGATTGTGTCCAGACAGTTCTTGAATATCTCCAGTGATATTCTCCGCACCCTCTCTGGGCAATCTGTTCCAGTGCACTGTCACTTGCACAGTAAAGAAGTTCTTCCTCATGTTCAGGTGGAACTTCCTGTGCATCAGTTTCTGCCTCTTGTCCTGTTGCTCAGCACCACTGAGCAGAGCCTGGTACATCCTCTGACACCTCCCTGTAGACACTCCCCCGACAGATTTTGAAGAGGTCCCCACTTGGTCATCTCCTGTCGAGGTTGAACAGGCTCAGTTCCCTCCACCTTTCTATGCTGAGTTTCCCTCAACATAAAAAAGATGTTCCAGGCCCTCAGTCATCTTTGTTGCCCTCTGCTGGACCTGCTCCAGAAGCTCCACATCTCTCCTGTCCTGAGGAACCCAGAACTGGACACAGCACTCCAGATGTGCCTCACCAGGGCTGAGTAGAGAGGCAGGATCACCTCCCTCAGCATTCCGGCAGTGTTCTTCCGAATGCACCCCAGGATACCATTGACCTTCTTGGCCCCCAGGGCACTGCTGGCTCATGGACAGCTTGATGTCCACCAGGACGCCAGCTCTTTCTCCACAGAGCAGCTTGGCAGCAGGTCGACCCCCAGCCTGTCCTGGTGCCCGGGGCTGTTCCTCCCCAGGTGCAGGACCCTGCATTTGCCTTTGCTGATTTTCAGACTGTTCCTCTCTGCCGATCTCTCCATCCTGTCGAGGTCCTTCTGAAGGGCTGCACAGCCCTCTGGGATGTTGACCACTCCTCCCAGCATGGGAGGATGCCATGTATTTTTCACTCATACTGCAGTGCTGCATTTTAAGCAATGACGGCTTTATTGATAATTAATTTCATTTCATGGGGTTTGGGACATGGAGACATCCATCAGAGACTTGGTGTCTCCTTTTAAGGGCACATAACTGAAGTCATCTCTAATTCTGTTTCCCACAGTGCAAGGTGGAGTGGTGATGTTTCCTCCTGTGCGAAGTGCAGTGGTGACCACTAGAGCACCAAGCTTACAGCCCCTGTGGAGCTCACTTGGAGAATGAAGACGCTAGATCCTTGTAATTAAGGAGCTACGAAGATGCTAATTATCATGATTTGATGTTCTTTCAAATGCTGCTTGAAGTGGGGACTTGAGTTTAAAAAATATTTTTATGCTAATGCTTTATTTGATTTTTTTTCCTAGAGATTTGTTAAGTGTCAAATGTAATGACTTCAAGTTGAAGCACAGCACTTCTAATGGAGTGTCTGACCTTTCCACAACCTCACTGAACAGCACTGACGAAATTTCCAGGCAAGATAATTAACACACTGGTACAGCACCAGGCGGGTGTACCTCTAGCAGCTTAACTCCCAGCCGAGAGGTTGAAATCCTCCTGCCCTCCCCACACCCACATCTCACTAACAATGATGGATTTGGGACCTAATCAGGCATTAAAACAGAGGATTAGCGAGCTGCAAAACACAGCAGTCACGGCTCCGTTTACAGGGCTTGCAAGGGACTGGCAAAAATTGCCAAGCATGCTCTCAGTAAGTTAATGTCTACGTACCTGAAAAACCTGTGTGGGCAGCAGAGACTGTTGGACCTAATATGTGTATGTGATGATTTTGAAAGATAAGCAGAGAAAGCAACACAGAACAGGAGCGTAATGGGAAACTACAATAGAGTGGGAAGCAGGTATAGGGAGGTGAGTGCAAAACACTGAATACAGTTCAACTGTGGTACCACACCCCACTGCCTTACATTTACACAAACCCCTCCTTGAAGATGGGGGATATGTAGCAGGTTCAGGGAGTGTAGGGCCCACATCCACCTGTGTCCAGAAAAGGTACCATAAGGAGAATATATGTTCCTCGTTTTTCTGCTTTGACTACACTCAAGGCAAGGAGAGATTGAAGTAGGAGAACACAGCATTAAGAGAAGCAGGAGCTGGAGGTTTCAGAGCTCAAGAGATATGTAATTGTCTGCTTTAGGATCCATTCCTTGGTTGAATTGATCATAAGAAGCAAGATCTTTAGATGGCCATTGGCTATGTCTACAATAACAACAAATTTGGTGCAACGAGACTGTCTCTGGGTACTGGGCTTGCACATCAGTCACTGGAAGGTGCTGAACTCCTTTCTCCTCTGGCTCCTGCCACAGGCCTTCCTGCAGGATATGTGTGCAGCAGCTTGGTGACTGACACTGTGGCCAGGCTGTGCCACCTCTCCAGAGCCTCTGTTAGCCAGTGTGGCACCTGGAACAGCTGCCAGTGCTGCTGAATGAGGGAAGGAGCCATCCTACAAACATGGCAATGTTTGCTGCGTGGCTTTGAGGTAAAGCCATCCATCCTGGATCAGGGCTGGTCAGGCAAATCTGATTGTTGTTGGTATTTTCAAGTAGCTGCTGTGTGAATTATTTCTCCTGCAGCTTGTAGCCCCTGTGGAATTGCTTTGAGAGGTGTGCCAGCACTCCTGGGCAGTGTGGTGATATTTATCACTTCCCTGCAGACCTGAGCCCAGAGCTGTAATTCCATCGGAAGCTTTGCCCTCCTGCCAAGCAACCTGTATAGAAAAGCAGCACTCACTATGTTAGAAACAGGAATGTGGATACAGGGTGCTGATGCCAACGATGGTGGGGAGGGGGTGAAAAAGGTGTCTTACAGTATGACCTCCAGTATGAAGGAATCTTTTGTGGGATCCAAGAACAGCACCCTGGAGCCATGTCAGAGCATTGTCACTTCTCCAGGTCCTCCACCATGGTGACAGAATCCATGTGAGCAGCAGCTGCTGTGTGGTGCTCACGTAGTAGGCGTGTGTCTGCTGAGCTCTCTGTGCAGGGTAATAGGACTTCAAGAGGATCACCTTTATTCTCTGAAATGTGTTCCTGGCCAGTGCTCTCATACCAAGAGCCGTCATGACGTTAGCAACCTCCTGCTTCTACCAGCAAATTATTCTGCTGCCCAGGAAACCTTTGTCCCTCTCATGTCCCTCTCATTGAATAAAAAACCCTACCGCTTCCACCAAGTTGCAGCTCTCTGAGTTTTCAGGAGGCTGAAGGCAGAAGAGAGAACAGTTGGCAAATGGATAGTAGGAACAAGATCTGATAAAATAATCGAGGGGTTCAGCAAGTGGGATTGACAACAGAAGGGAAAGCAGCTGAAGAGAGGAAAGGATTTCAAACTAGAAGTGTCAGTGGATGATGAAGTGGTGGCAGAGTTGAAGGCGGGCAAGTGCTGGCAAATGGGAAGGTGCCTGTGGCACTTGGCCCTTTTCACATAGGCACAAGAACCTCCTCAGGATCTTGTGGGAGCCCTGAATGGCTTGAGAATCTTCTTTTAGCAAATGTGCAATGTAAATTGCTGGAGAATCTTAAAGTAGTGCAGCCCACATATGGATTTGGAAGATGATGTTTCCATGAGGTGCCAGGGTGGAATGGTGTTTCACTGCCTTTCCCCAGAAGGCATCTGGTCTGTGCTCCCCAAAATCACTCTGAGAACCAGACTAACCCTTGAAGAAAATGTGAGATTGGCTGCGAAGCCACACTGCTGGGCAAACAAAAGCACTAAAGGCAGCCCCTGAACCCAGGGCATGGATATCTCTTGCCCATCTTGCTTTTTTCAGAGGTGGGTTACAGCTTCCTTATCTTCCACACCTGAGAGAAGAAGAGAGGGACCTAAAGTACATCTTATGCCTCCTGGCACAGGATGTCACTTTATTTAAGGGTAGGTCTTTCTACGCTGACAGCCCATCGATGAAGGGGTCCTGTGGGATGGATTTTCTGTGGTCAGCACTTAAAGCAGGTGGTCCAACACCTTTATAGTGTGGAGTGCAGAGGGGATTAATTACTTCCCCTGCTCAGGAGAACTGACAGATGTGTTGTGTGCACGAAAGAGAGACAAGGGAGAGCTGCCATCTGCTGTTGGAAAAATCCTGGTTCGCCTCTTCGCCCAGGCACTGCTGAGTGCTGCAGGTGGCTCGTTCATGCCAGTGGCTCCCATCACACTGGTGTAGCACTCAGAGCAATATTTCACAGTGGGACCAGGGCACCAGCACCCGCCGTGCGCTGGGGAGGAGTAAAGTTTGCCCTGAAGATCTGCTGTTCTCATGTCTAACTCAGGAAAAAGGAGATGGATCTGCTGACCTCTCAAACCATCCATCCCAACAGCAAAACAAAGAGGGAAGAAGGTATGGCAAACCCACTGCTCCAGGAGGGAGTTTAGGGGAAAAATCAACCACATCTGCAAATGTAAGAGGTAGCTGTCAATGAGATCAGTATTTAGACCTGATATGTGCAGTGGTCTTTCAAAAGGCTGAGCATTCTGTTTTATTTTGGAAATGGAAGAATTGCTGATGTCCTACACTTCTAGAACCAGGGTACTTAGGGTGAAAAAAAACTATTAGTCATTGACTGAAAAGACAGGTCATTTATTGAGTCATTCAAAATTATTTATTTGCTTCTGAAAACATGTTTACTTCTATTTTCTAAATGACATTTTAAGTCAGTTTAGCTAAATGTAACTTATTATTTTTTTACAAGAAAGGACATTCAAGTATTTAATACAAATTAAACAAAATATTGTGGTCCTTTAAATAGCAAGTTAATCTTGTTTAAATCTTCAATTAAAAAAAAAAACCCAAACAACAGAACTCAAACCTGAAAATTCTGCATACAAAAGTATTGTTTGCTTATATATTTTTTTCCAAGAGAAGAATGAATGTAGGGAAAAGCCATTTATATCACCCTGGTCGTTTACAGGCCAACTACACAATTCAATAATTCGGGACCAGCTTTTTCACAAGCAAATACAAATTCATAATACAGCAGCATGGTGCTGATTTGACCTGAAAGTAAATGCTTTTCAGGTATTATGTTGATTTTTTTCACTGCAAAGTGGTGTTTTTCTAAAGGATAAAATGAAAACGGGAATAATTCTAGAGTATGTGTACTGAACTCAAATGACTTTCCAGTAGGAATGCTGGCAGGAACAGTAACAGTAGTTGCAGATGAGTGTTCAGTCAATTCAGTTGTTTGCTCTGGTGAATTTTTAAGTAGTGATGTTCTGCTCTAGTAGATGCAGACATGTGTGTTTCAATAAAAGTTTATAGTCCATGTCTGAAGACATATTTACCTTTTAAATAAAAACTGGCTTATTTAAAAAAAAGTAACCAAAACCACAGTGATAGTTCAAAAAGAAATTTTTGATTTAATGCAGAAATTATGGGGTAAATCACAAGATCTGGTCTGACAAAATTGTGATTTTCCCCCCCAAGCAGATAACAGGAATTTTATTCCACTATACTTCAGAGGCGAAAATTCTTAATCCAACTCTGATGATGCTTCTAACTTATACCAGTCTGTCAGAGGGTGTCATTTAAAACAGGAGTTGGTGATCCCAGCAGCAGCTGTAACACTCAGCTGAGTCCAGAGGAGTGAATTCAGTCGAGGGCAGGTGAAATCCACTTCACAGGGTGGCTGTGCCTCACACTGACCCCTTTTGAAATGGAAACCTTCCAAAACCATGCCAGTGCAGGTTTTTCTTGTGATTCTGTGGGTTTTCAGTGGCACTCGCCTGAGAGTGGAGGCAGCAGTGGGAACACCCATTCCTCTGCAGAGACCCAGGGGTAGCAACTGGTTTTCCCAGGGTGGCTTTTGAGGTGTGCTGGAGAGACATAAACAACAGCGTTACGCGGCCGGCCCTTGACAGAGTTTCTGATGTTACTCTGGGAGGAAGGTGCTACATTTTCCTTCTGCTCCTACCCTCTGGTTTCTAAGGTCTGCGAGCTTCTGAAGCTCCCCAGCTCCCCCTCCGCTCTGCTGGCGCTGCTGCAGAGACACCTTGAATTTGGCAGTGTTTGCAAAACCCACGCACCCCTTCCCCTCCGGATGCAAGGCCTGGTAGAGGAGAGGAGCGTCTCAGCCTTTGCACTGTCTATTTGTGGCCTTTTCCTCTGAGAAGACAAAGGTGAAAATGTAAAGCCAAGCAAAACAATCTCGGCCGCTGCAAAAAAAATGCTGAGCTCCCTTCAAAACTGAAGAGAGAGCTGGAAGCCCTGAGGTCCCCACGGCACAAACTGACTGCAGCGTGGGACGATGACGCCATCCCAGCCAGTGTCAGACGCTTTGGGGCTGAATCACAGTGTCGCCGGGCTGGTCGGATATCCTGAGAGCTGCAGCTGCCGCGGGATGGCCGCGGAGGGTAAGAAACCGCTCCAAAGCAGAAAGAAAACAAATTAAAGAAACCTTTCAGAGAGTTGCCAGTAAAGTTGCTTTGGCTCTGCGTCCCGGCATCGCTCCCAAATCCAGCCTCTCGTCCTCGGATAAAGCACTACAGCCTGGAATGAGAGTCAGATGCGTGGGAGGAGGGCATGTATCTGTGTCTGGGCTGGAAAACATATGTACTGTAGTGCTTAGAAAAAGCTTTTTACTTTGGGCCTTGCTCCAGAAAACCTTTTTTCCTTGCTTTTACAACTGTCCCCTATTCCTTGGGACTACCCAGATGTTTAACCCAAGGGAGTTAAGGAGTTTTTAAGGACAGGGAGCTAAGGAGTTTTCTTTGCGTCATTCCCTCTGACCCCTGGGCCTGAGAGCAGTCAGCCTTGGGCACACAGCCACCAGCCCACACTTCTGGTCCTTGAGATCTGGGTGGGATGGGATGCTCACCTGAGCCGTGGGGTGACCTGTAGCAGCAGTGGACCCACAGCTTCTGGCTTTACCTGTTAGGAGGGGATCAAGCCTCAGGCTCAGCAGAGGGGGGACCACAGAATACCTTGCGGGACGAAAGAAGAGAGGGAGGAAAAGGAGATCCTGAGAGGCTGTTGCTGGCCCATTCCTACCTTTTTATCCCGAGGTTTTATTAGTGGGTGGGTTGATTGTTACTTTTAAAAAATCCGTATCCTGGAATTTAGCAACTATGTGGGAATTTTAGCTAGTCTCAAAGACAAACAGGAGCCACCACCATCAAACCGGATGTCCTTAGCCTGCCAGGTCACAGCAAGAAGCCTGGGAGGGGGGAAATAATTTTTTTTTTTTTTTAAGTGAATACCTTTTGCTTTTTCACATCACAATTTAAATCCCAGCCTCTTCCCGGCGGGCAGGACTGCTCTGACCCAAGGGATGCGGATGCGGACAACCGGCACGGCCGAGGCCCGGGGACGAGGCTGGAGAGGCTTCTCAGAGCAGAGCGAGGGGAGCGAGCGGGGGCTGGGGAAGGGCTGAGGCTGCTGTGCCCTCGCTGCTCCCGGGCGGAGGCGCGGAGGGCTCCGCTGTGCCCGGGCGGTGCCGGCCCCGCCGCCCGCCCCGGCC